>PISX010002172.1:0-168960 GCA_004024625.1 Mellivora capensis | reverse complement strand
CTCCACAAATAAGTGAAACCATATGATAATTGACTCTCTCTGCATGACTTATTTCACTCAGCATAATCTCTTTCAGTCCCGTCCATGTGGCTACAAAAGTTGGGTATTCATCCTTTCTGATGGAGGCATAATACTCCATAGTGTATATGGACCACATCTTCCTTATCCATTCATCCGTGGAAGGGCATCTTGGTCTTTCAACAGTTTGGCGACTGTGGCCATTGCTGCTATAAACATTGGGATACAGATGGCCCTTCTTTTCACTACATCTGTATCCTTGGGGTAAATACCCAGTAGCGCAACTGCAGGGTCATAGGGAAGCTCTATTTTTAACTTCTTGAGGAATCTCCACACTGTTCTCCAGAATGGCTGCACCAACTTGCATTCCCACCAACAGTGTAAGAGGGTTTCCCTTTCTCCACATCCTCTCCAACACACGTTGTTTCCTGTCTTGCTAATTTTGGCCATTCTAACTGGTGTGAGGTGGTATCTCAATGTGGTTTTAATTTGAACCTCCCTGATGGCTAGTGATCATGAACATTTTTTCATGTGTCTGATAGCCATTTGTATGTCTTCATTGGAGAAGTGTCTGTTCATATCTTCTGCCCATTTTTTGATATGAATGTCTGTTTTGTGTGTGGTGAGTTTGAGAAATTCTTTATAGATCCTGGATATCAACCTTTTGTCTGTACTGTCGTTTGCAAATATCTTCTCCCATTCCGTGGGTTGCCTCTTTGTTTTGTTGACTGTTTCCTTTGTTGTGCATAAGCTTTTGATCTTGATGAAGTCCCAAAAGCTCATTTTCACTTTTTTTTTCCTTTTCCTTTGGAGACATATCTTGAAAGAAGTTGCTGTGGCTGATATTGAAGAGGTTACTGCCTATGTTCTCCTCTAGGATTCTGATGGATTCCTGTCTCATGTTGAGGTCTTTTATCCATTTTGACTTTATCTTTGTGTACATTGTAAGAGAATAGTCAAGTTTCATTCTTCTACATATAGCTGTCCATTTTCCCAGCACCATTTATTGAAGAGACTGTCTTTTATCCACTGTATATTTTTTCCTGCTTTGTCGAAGATTATTTGACCATAGAGTTGAGGGTCCATATCTGGGCTCTCTACTCTGTTCCATTGATCTATGTGTCTGTTTTGATGCCAGTACCATGCTGTCTTGGTGATCACAGCTTTGTAGTAAACCTTGAAATCAGGTAACGTGATTCTGACAGTTTTATTTTTGTTTTTCAACATTTCCTTAGCAATTTGGGGTCTCTTCTGATTCCCTGGGGAATTCTACCAAACTTTCAAAGAAGAAATAACACCTATTCTCCTGAAGCTGTTTCAAAAAATTGAAGCAGAAGGAAAGCTTCCAGACTCTTTTTATGAAGCCAGCATTACACTGATCCCCAAACCAGGCAAAGACCCCACCAAAAAGGAGAATGTCAGACCAATATCACTGATGAATATGGATGCTAAGATTCTCAACAAGATCCTAGCAAACAGGATCCAACAGCACATTAAAAAGATTATCCACCATGACCAGGTGGGATTCATCTCTGGGTTACAAGGATGGTTCAACATTCAGAACAATATCACTGATGAATATGGATGCTAAGATTCTCAACAAGATCCTAGCAAACAGGATCCAACAGCACATTAAAAAGATTATCCACCATGACCAGGTGGGATTCATCTCTGGGTTACAAGGATGGTTCAACATTCGCAAATCAATCAATGTGATAGAGAAGAGAGAAGAACCACATGGTCCTCTCAATTGATGCAGAAAAAGCATTTGACAAAATCCAGCATCCCTTCCTGATTAAAATGCTTCAAAGTATAGGGATAGAGGGAAAATTCCTCAACTTCATAAAATCTATCTATGAAAGACCCACAGCAAACATCATCCTCAATGGGAAAAAGCTCACAGCCTTCCTGTTGAGATCAGGAACACAACAAAGATGCCCACTCTCACCACTCTTGTTCAACATAGTATTAGAAGTCCTTGCAACAGCAATCAGAGAACAAAGAGAAATAAAAGGTATCCAAATTGGCAAGGAAGAAGTCAAACTCTCTCTCTTCACAAATGACATGATACTTTATATGGAAAATCCAAAAAACTCCACCCCCAAACTACTAGAACTCATACAGCAATTCAGTAACGTGGCAGGATACAAAGTCAATGTACAGAAATCAGTGGCTTTCTTATACACTAACAATGAAAATACAGAAAGGGAAATTAGAGAATCAATTCCATTTACTATAGCACCAAGAACCATAAGATACCTGGGAATAAACCTAACCAAAGAGGTAAAGGACCTGTACTCGAGAAACTACAGAACACTCATGAAAGAAATTGAAGAAGACACAAAAAGATGGAAGACCATTCCATGCTCTTGGATCGATAGAATAAACATTGTTAAAATGTCTATTCTACCTAGCGTAATCTATACTTTTTATGCCATTCCAATAAAAATTCCACCGGTATTTTTCGAAGAGCTGGAGAAAATAGTCCTAAACTTTGTATGGAATCAGCTAACTCTAATCTTGATTGGAGACTATACTGAGGGCAAGATTTTAGAATCTATCTACCTAAGTCTCACTTTGCATTCCTTTCCCCTTAGGCATCTGACCTTTTTCCAATGCCATGGCTCCAAACACATTATTTTAATAAGTGTTTATTGAAAACCCACTATATACCAGGCATTCTGCTGGATACTGGGCATACAAGTATGATTAACCAATAATATATTCTACTGAAGAAAACACAACATATATTCTTCTAACAGTACGTATATCCTACTGAAGAAAACACACCACCACCACCAAAAAGAACAATATCAATGAATATATAGGTGGTCAAGGATAAAGATATTAATTTGATTACAGCATGACCCTGTTTATTTAGATGATTACAAATGGATGAGACAATGAAAAGTTTTGATAAAAATAAAATTAAGGATGGCTGGGTGACTCAGTCGTTAAGCCTCTGCCTTCCTAATTAACCAGAAGCCTGCTTTTCCCTCCCCCACTCCCACTGCGTGTATTCCTTCTCTTGCTGCATCTCTCTCTATCACATAAATAAATAAAATCCAAAAAATAAAAATTAGAAAATTAAATTAAAGATTTCTGTTCAGTGAGGAATATCTTGGGGCTAAGGTAACAAATATAGTAGAATATAATAGGAGCACATAAATCAGCAAAAACACACAACCAAAAAACAAAGATCAGATATTACAGTAGAAAATTAGGTGAAGGATGTGATGAGATGGTAACTAGAGAGCAACTCAAATTCTGACAAGCTTATTAAGTGATCTCCAATCTCATTTGTTATTAAAGAAATTTGAAAAATGAAACAAAATCGAATATTACTTTAGAGCAATCACAAAGACCAAATTGGAAGCCTGCATACTTCAAATACTTACCTAGGTTATAGATAAAAAGGAACCCTCACACACTGCTTTTGTGAGGGCTCATGGTGCAAACATTGTGGATGTCAGACCATCTCTGTGGTAGTCAGCCAAATTTGGTACCAAAAACTAATGTGACCTAGTGATTTGCTCCTGAGTTTTTATCTCAAAAATTCACACACATAACGGGGCATATGTTGGGATGTATGTTTCAGTGTTATTTCTGGCTATAAGAAATTATAGACATATGGGTTGTCTATTGCTTAATGAGTAAATAGATAATACATATTTAACATCCTGGAGAACCACAGACAATTGGAAGCAATATAGCAACATTTCTAGAAATTACAAGTAACATTAAACATATTGGAATCATTGCCTGTGGTGAAGGAGAGGAATTGGAGTGAGAAATTGGGATAACATGGAATAAGTAAATCAGAATGGTTATTTATATTCTTTGAGCTGGCTGGGGTAATATCACAACCCCTGTTTCTAAGGTCTTCATAAAGAAAGAGAAAAAGAGATTAAATGAATAGTGCAAAGTGAAATGGCAGGTAAGGTTTGTGTTCTTTGTAAAATGCACTGTATTATACTACATAAGGTATCTAGTCCCTAAAAATTTCAAAACTATACCTAAATATTAAAAAGTCAACCAAGAGAGAGAATATCTCTCCAGTTTGCACAGTCACATCCAATCACACAAAAAACAAATCAGTGCCAAGACATAGTCATTTCTGGGCCCTTGACTACTGTATAGTTAGTCTGTCCCAGTGATTTTAAGTGCCCACAATTACTACTTTCCTATAGTGATCTGTGTTCTTTAGTCTCACATTCGTGGACTTTACATTATATGAAAAATATAATACAGGAATGCATTCTTTTTGAGAATACTTGTCAATATTTTAAGGGACAAAATATTTTACCAAATTTTGAAATAGAGCTAGTCCAAAAGAGTGGAAATTAATTCAGGATTTCTGCTTTACAGGACTTCCTGTTGAATTGTAATAGGTTAATCATTTTAGGAAAACCACTTTCAAATATTAAAAATTATAAGTCCTACCATGAATCAAAGCCCATCGTGGCTGAATTATAAGGTCACGGGTGACCCTGACCTGGCATCTCCAGGCAGACCAAGTGCACATTAATTCAATGTTTTCTAATATTATAGTTATAGCAGAAATGAAAGCACATAGCTAGAATACTCCCAAGGCTTATATATTATGCAGGCAGCACAGAACAATGATTATAAATCTCCTTCTAGACATAGCAAAAACTGACCTTACAAATCTGCCCTTACTTTAGGTAGCAGAGAGGTTAAGGATATGATAAGAAATTTTCCTAAATAACTTCCCAATGCCTTGATAAATGAAGTCATCCATCACCACTAATGTGGATGAACTGAATAGAATTAATTATTTTGCAATCATGATCTGGTATAGAGATCAAGGTCATAGTGTTGCATCAGCAGAACATTGACCGGATGTGAATTATTCTTGATGAGACAGCCAATTCTTAAATCTTGAGCTGGTAACCACTGGAGGCCTATTAGCAATTATAGATTATAAGGCACCTTATACAATACCATTATTCACAGCTCCTACACACTGCCTCTGTGAATTATAATAATGCACATGGCATAGGAAACTAACCTCTTAAGATTATTAAGCATTTGGGTGGCAGATTAAAAGAAATTATCTCTGTGATTATTTAGATATACTTGAGTAGTTATCATTTATAATTCTTTTAATAATGCTCCCCTTATCTTGAAATATCACAACATAGCCTTGCTCACTGCTTTGTTTTCAAGTGCAAATGAACTTCAATTGCTATAAATGTTAGATAAAATTAAATAAATTCCTATTAACTTCCAATTTATGCATGTAAAGTCACTTGGAGATGTCATTTTCTTTCTTACAATTGAGTTAAAAGGCTTTGAGGATCTGAACATTAAAAATCATGTGAAACATTGGAGTAAGTGGTCCCCAAGGTGAGTCAGGATTTCACCCAGGCAACCTAATCTGACTTGACAATTCTAAAAACTTTTTTTCTAACTCCAACAACAACAAAAAAAAGTGATACTAATAAATATCTAATTATATCTATAAACTAGCAAAATGTAGGTACTCCAAATTTAGTACCAAGACTGCATGTTTTTTAAAGACAACATTTATGTATCTTAGACAAGGAATTACTAACACCTATAATTGTGTCAGTGTGTAAAATCTCTTCAGTACTTGCTTAGCAAATAGATGATTTAAATTAGGATATCTACTTTTCACAATCTCTTGTATCTCATAAATGTATTTAATCACCTTATAGGAGACCTTTCCATGTTTTACTAGAGCAATATTTTTTCCTTATCACTTCAAATATTATACCAGAAAACTTAGGACTGTTATGGAAAAAATTATTTCAAAACCCTTTTGAAAAGAACTATTTATGTAAGTTGCAAACCATACATTTTAAATTTGTGCTATATAAAATATTAAAACATATTTTAATTAAATTGACCAATCCTACATGTATGAATTATAATGTATGCTTATGAAAAGTCATGCCTATATTGCTAAAAGCATCTTAAATGCCTATTTTGAAGGGTCAATATAAAGTTGGGGAACATAATAAAATATACATACACATATGCAGTAATATGGGTATATTAAAGACAGGGAGATAGAGAAGCAGAGAAAACAAATATTAATAATGTATGTCCTGAGTAAAAAGCTAAATCAACAGGAACAATGTTAACACTGTAAAGAAATAAAAATGTAAAATAAAATATTCTTTAAAATAAAATGTATAAGAAAACAAAATATAGTGATAAATCTGTTGGCTTAAGTGTAAGTTTTAAAAATACAGTATGTGAGAATCTAGGAAAATGTGTCATTTAGTTTTGAGGGACTATCAGAGAAAAGTAAACACAATAAAAAGTTTGGACTTGATTTACCTAAGTCCCGGATTTGATCCAAGTGATCTGCTCATATTCTCTTGTCAGATTGAAAATCAAATCATTTCTGGAGGCATCTTTACAGCATCTTTACAGCCATACACAATGTGTAGGATACAGTAAAACAGTAAAAAGCATGTCAGGAACAGGGCCAAATAACCAAGACCCAAGAGACAATACACAAAATAGCAACACTGATAGGTCATCTAGATGTCAAAATTTAGGCATAGTCTATAAAAATTTATCATCAATATGCTCTCCCAAAGACGATGATAGAAATTTTCAAAAAGAACTATGAAGAAGAATAAAAAATTCAAGAACTGAGAAATGAAATGTCAATATAGTGTAATAGCAGCTTAGAACAGTAGAGAGAAACATCACAATAAGGAATAGTTTAATACAAAGTATACAAATTGAAGCTTGGAAAATACAACACAAAAATAATAGAAAATAGTTTAGAAGGTATATGAAGAATAAATCTGAAGTTTAACCTGTGTGTCATTGTATTCCTATAAAAATATTATCTGCATTGGATATAATTTCACTCCCAACTAAAATCACACTATACCTCATAAATAAACACACTTTGATACATGTTGAAAAATTATTGTTAGCCCTAAATTATAATTCATTATTGTTATTGAATTGTATTAAACTAGAATATAATACAAATCAAAATGCACAAAGACACTGTACTATAAATGTACATTAAGTGAAAGAAGCCAAGTCAGACATGGAGAAAAAAGTTACAAACTGTGTAATTATATTTATATAAAATTTTAAAACGAGGCCAAAATCTAACAAATTATATTTATATAAAATTTTAAAACAAGGCCAAAATCTAACAAAAGGCTAGGAATGATTATCATATTCTAGAGAAAGAAGAGAGATGACCATAAAGGAACAAAAGATGGACTTTGAGGGGCCCTAACAATGTTCTATTTGTTTACCTGATTAGTAATAACAGTGTCTTTATAATTACTTCTTAAATTATGCATTTATGTCTTAGATGTTATGTGTATGATATGTGTGTTGAGTTCCAAAATGAAACTAAAATTTAAAAAAATCTAGCACTCTATTAGTTTTATACTTCTGCCACAACAAATTATCATAAACTTCTTGACTTAAAATGACAGAAATATAAAATCTTACAGTGCTGTAGGTTAAAATTTTGACACGGGTCTTGTTGGGCTAAAATCCAGGTGTCAGGAGAGTTGTTTTTCTTTCTGGAGGCTCTCAGACAAAATTCATTTCCATGTCTTTTCTAACTCCCAGGGGCTTTCTACATTCCTCATTCATGGTCTCCTTCCTCCATCTTTAAAGCTAGAAACACAGCATCTCTCTGATCATTCTGTAGTCACATCTCCCTCTTCCACTTTTAAGGATCCTTGTACTTACATTGGTCTCATGTGGATAATTCAGGTTTATCTCCTTAGTTTAAGGTCTGCTTAGAAACCTTAATTCCATCTATGACCTTAATTCTTCCTTGCCCTATAAATTCATAGGTTCTGGGAGATTAGAATGTGGACATCTTTGGGGAGTTATTATTCTATCTACAACAATACTAAACAAATTTTCACAGCATTAAAGAGATGTGGTTATCCCTGGTATATAATGATGTTTTCCTGGCCTGTGGTCAATGAACAAGACTTTGAATTTTTTTTTTCAAATTTGATGAAGCATTCTTTACTAATGAAATTTTTTATTATAGCAAAATGAGGCTAGTTAATTTTCCCCATTTCCTCTCTTGACTCTTCTTAAACAAACAAATAAAAAAATTTGCCTATTTATTTGAGAGAGAGAGCTCATAGTGGGGAGGGAGAGAGAGAGAGGGAGAGAAAATCTCAAGTAGACTTCATGCTGAGCAAAGAGCTGGGGCTCAATCTCATGACTCTGAAATCACTATCTGAACTAAAACCAAAAGTGAGAGGCTTAACACACTCACCACCAAAAATTTCTTGACTTTTCATAATCTTACTGAAACTAACAAAAGTTTTACCAATCTAATTTTTTAATAATTTTTTAAAAACATTTTTTAAAAAAAGATGATAGTTTTTGACTCATATATCTCTGGAATATTTGCAAGATATGCCTTATTTTTTGGCATATTAAATTAAAATATTTCATACAATATATTTTTGTAAATATATATTTTTACAGCACACAATACCATTCCTTTGACATCTAATAGATGGTATTTTCAATAAATGAATACAAGCTTGAGTTTTGTAGAGAATAATTTTAACTTATTTGGAAGAACAATAGTTTTGAAAGTTTTTGGCTTTGAATTGTATTAAACTAGAATATAATACATATCAAAATGCACAAAGACACTGTACCATAAATGTACATTAAGTGAAAGAAGCCAAGTCAGACATAGAGAAAAAAGTTACAAACTGTGTAATTATATTTATATAAAATTGGATATTTTAGAAGGATAATTATTTAGAAGGATATTTTAGAATAGGTATTTCTATAGAAAAGATAATTATTTAGAAGTATATTATTAGAAGGATAATTGGATATTCCAATTATCCTTCTAAATACAAGAATCAGAACATTGTTCAAGAGGTTTTAGGGGTTCTACTTGGAAATTTATATTGACTGTCAGGTATTTCACATATATGAAATTTATGAAATAGTAATAAATTATTCTATGATTCATAATCATTACTAATTTATACAGAATCACTTGAGTTAATCTAAACTTGATATATTGTGATTTATTTTTCTATCATCAGACTTACCTATCTCTCAGAATACAGTGAACCTTTCTGTAGTCATTCCCTTTTATTTCATATCTTCTAATTTTTATGTCTTTTTACCATCCTATTTCCCATAATCCTTCCATTTTTCTTTAATTATTTTATGAATATCAGCTTTTCTGCTTTTGGTCAATTCTTCCTTATTCTTTTCTTATAATCAATAAGATACAAGAGCTCATGGCTAGAGCCCATTGATGCTCATCATAGTAAAATTGTGCAAATGACTTCATACAGATGAAGCCTCCCAAATTTCTGAATTTTATGCAAATTTTAGCCTAATTATCTGAAAGGTTTTAGAACAATGACCCCAGGATATGACCTCTCTTCATAAACATCTTCCTATACTAATAGGCTCTAGAAGCCCTCTTCCTCCTTTCCTTCCATGTAAATGGAAATTGCTGAACTTATGTGCATTTTAATATTATTCAAAGCTAAAATCAGTGGGGAGTCTTAGCAGAGACTGATGAAATATTTCTAAATGTTGAATTAGGGAGAATGTCTAGGACATTATCACCTCCATGTTGTACTTAATAATTTGCCAAAAGAGGAGAATCACCCAATTGCTTTAAGAGGTAGTATGTGTCCTCTATCCGACCCTTAAAAGAATAAGTCAGTCTTTAGCATCATTTTAGAAAAGTTAATTATTTGAAATATGCCTTTGCATTTCAAGAAAACATTTTTACTAGAAAATTTTAGAAATAAATATGATAATTCTAAATAATTAGAATATATGTGTCTAGAATATATTTTCAAAACCCAATTTCATTTGAAAGTTTTTGTGTCTCTCAATTTTTTTCCAAAAATGTTATAAATATATTTTACTATGGTATTGAGTATTCCACAGTTATTTATGTAAAAGTATACTTATGATGTATGTATCCCTTCATAAAGCTGAATATTTGAAAAAGAAATATCACTAAAAGCTCACAAGTGCAAGTAAGAATGCATTCTTCTTTAAAGGATTTTACATTTTAATATTAACATAGTACAGGATATATCTTATGTTGTAAATAAGATTTTATATGTGGATTATTTTCTTATCTCAGCACTAGGCAAATTCAATTAGAAATATAGACATGAGTTTTAAAAAAATATTTAGGATCTTATTAAAGAAAAGCCAAAGGCTGAAATTGTTGGTTATAGAGGATATGCTTTACTGATTTACAATTGAATTGGAATAAAAATAGAAAACAAAACAAACTTGACTTTGAATATCAATTATTGAAACTAGCCAAGTTTATCAAATCTTTGAGTTGGATGACACATGAATAACATACAGTTAAATGATCACTACCAAAACCAATTCACTGAATTTGAGAGGCATATATGTCAAATAAATGTGAGAAAAGGGTCCATTTTTATTGGCAGTACAATTATTCTTTGCAATTTCAAAATATAACTACGAATCATTTGATTCCATCTTCATGAAATCCAAGTTTTATAAATTAGCATAAAACTTCACAGGTTTCATAAAGTTGTTTCCCTAACAGTAGAGATTTAAAAACCCTCTGTGGAAGTATAAGTTGGAAATTGCCTGTTCAGAGAAATTTATGATTTTATTACAGCTGCATATTGACTATTCCTCTAGTAACCCATAGGCAGAAAGTAACAGTTTATTTATTCAAACTGCAAATGAAATTGGGTAAGAAAAGTAATTAGCAAGCAACAAAAAATAATGGAAAAGCACCCATAAAAGTAGTTCAGAATTTATGTGGGTTGTCAGATTGTTAGAAAAATAACACTTTAATTTGAAAAAGGTAGAAAACTATATATACATATATTTTTTCAACAAACTGCCTAAAAATATGTGTAGATTTTTCCCACCAAGGCAATACTGAGAAATGCCAGTGTTGTTTCTTAACTTTTCAAATAATTTAAAATTCTTCTTAATATAATTTTAATTATTCTGTTTAATATAGAAAATTTTATCATGAATGATCTGTTTATTTTTTTAATAAGAGAGACAAACATGGGGCACCTGGGTGGCTCAGTGGGTTAAAGCCTCCCTTCGGCTCAGGTCATGATCCCAGGGTCCTGGGATGGACACCTGCATCGGGCTCTCTGCTCGGCAGGGAGCCTGCTTCCCTTCCTCTCTCTCTGCCTGCCTTTCTGCCTACTTGTAATCTCTATCTGTCAAATAAATAAATAAAATCTTAAAAAAAGAAGAAAAAGAGAGAGACAAACACATTTGACTATCCTGTTTTCTGAAATGTCAGTGATGGATTTTTTTTTTTAATAACTAATAGATCTCACTAGCATTGCTCAAACCACCAAGATGATACATATATTTAGGCAAAAAATCAACAATTACACAGAAATACTAGTGCCAATAACATGATAATAGTGATGCTATTTTCTGGGTTACAGTTAATTTTGTGACATGAAAAAATTATACATCCATCAGAAAATAAGTCAAATATTATTGAAAAGATATTTTTTTTCAAAGTAAATACATGTATTAGTCACTGAATTGTCAATACAAGAACATTTAGGTAAAAGAATACAAAAAATTTGTTTAAAGCTTAATGCTTAACGTATTATTTACTGGGGCGTATTATTTTAAAAATAAGGAAAATTAAAAATTCTCTACCATCCTGGATTATACGCCGATCAATTTAGATCACAGCCATATCAGTTTATTAGAAGCTTTTATCCCATTTCTGTTTTCCTCAAAAAGTTTAATGACATTAGAAATTCCTAAGAAAAATCTCTTGGCTTGGTCATCAGATAATTTGGCAATCTCTGAGCCTAGTTTTCATACATCTTATTATTGTTGTTGTTGTTGTTATTATTATTACTATTGAAATGTAGTTGACATACAATGTTATATCTGTTTTAAGTGTACAACATATTAACTCAGCAATTCTATACATTATTCAGTACTCACCTTTATAAATGTAGTCACCATCTGTGGCTATAAAATGTTGTTACAATATTATTGACTATATTCTCAATGCTGTATTTTGAAGTTTCCCCCTTTTTTTTTTTGAAGTTTCCATAACTTTTGATTATCTTCTACCTAAGTATCATTTGAGAATTGACCCAGATCCCTTAAATCTGTGAAGACTTTTCATTATCCTAGGATTCACAACTATCATCTTCACTTGTTCAGTGAGCATATTGATTACATATGTTTTTTTTTACATCATTGAAATAAATGAATGAAATGAGATCTCTATCCCTACATGAGCACAGGCTAGAAGTTGCTGGGAGAGAATGGTCAGATGTGTAAAACATAATTAAAATGTGTTAAATAAAGGTGTTGTAATAGAAGTGTGTGCAAAATATTTTAGAGTCACTTAAATGAGAATATCTAATTGCATATATGGGGACATTTCAAAATAGTTCAAATATCTATTCATTTACCAGAAAGCTTCAAATTATCTACTCCTCAACAGACTCTCTTGTTAATTTGCCAGCTGAAATCACATCTTGCTCTGCACATTCATAGTGCTTAAAATGTGTTTGTTGAAAGAACCACAGCTCATAACCATTTATGAATTATAACACAATTCCCATAGTTGTCTCATTCACAATGCAAAACTGTCCAAACAACTCCACATTTCTGAGGTTTGCTCCCATTCTTTACCTTCTGCCCTATGCTCTTTAGAAATCAGATCAAAATTTTAGAAGAGAAAAGCAGAATGGGATACTTGGTTCATTGTCTTTCCCTTTTCATTGCCATGCTAGTTTAAATATCTTGCATGCATTCTCAGTTTCTTGCCCTGGGTAATGGATCTGAGAATGGTTTGAAGGAGAAAGTAACTGCAGAATTTTGGTTCACATCTTTTAGTGACTTCCCAACCCCTTCTCCAAAATTATGTTCCCTACTCACCAGTTTTCTAGTGTCATTTGGTTTTTCTTCTTTTCTTCTCTCTGTTTATTTTTTTATTTCTTATTTTAAAAGTTCATTATGTTTAGTTCTTTGTAGGAGTCCACTGGTCTGATTTTAACACCACTATAATAAATGGAGTAGAAGCCCAAAAGATTTTTGACTTTGAAGTCATATAGACATGGATTCACATTCTATTAACTTTTTAATGGGAAAGTAACTTATTCTTTTTAAAAATTAATGCCCTTCATCATAGTGTGCAAAGTTTAATTCAAAATTAAGTTATTTCACTCACATATGTGAAATATGCATAACATGTACCTAGTTTAAAAAATCCTAATAAATGTCAGGTTTTTCTTAGAGCAAAATATCGGGTAAAATACAGAAAATAACATATAGTAATAGTTCAAAACACTGTATTTTAAAAAATGAAACAATTTCAGGTAAAGAAAATGGATTAAGCACTCTAGCACAATTCTAAGCACAATACAACAAGATGGTCAAATCTTTTTTTTTTTTTTTTTTGTAGCTTTTATCTTGAAAGAAGTTGCAGTGGCCGATGTCTAAGAGGTTATTGCCTATGTTCTCCTCTAGGATTTTGATAGATTCCTGCCTCATGTTGAGTTCTTTTATCCATTTCAAGTTTATCTTTGTGTATGGTGTAAGAGAATGGTTGAGTTTCATTCTTCTAGAAATACTTGTTCAATTTTCCCAGCACCATTTATTGAACAGACTGTCTCTTTCCCATTGTATATTTTTTTCCTGATTTGTCAGATTATTTGACCATAGAGTTGAGGGTCCATATCCGGGCTCTCTACTCTGTTCCACTGGTCTATGTGTCTGTTTTTGTGCCAGTACCATGCAAAGGAAACAAAAGCAAAAATTAACTTTTGGGACTTCATCAAGATCAAAAACTTCTGCACAGCAAAGTAAACAGTCAACAGAACAAAAAGGCAACCCGTGGAATGGGAGAAGATATTTGCAAATGACATACAAAGAGCTGATATCCAAGATCTATAAAGAACTCCTCAAACTCAACACACACAACACAATCAAGTCAAAAAAGACTTGAACAGACACTTCTCCAAAGAAGACATACAAATGGCCAGCAGACACATAAAAAAATGTTCATCATCATTAGTCATCAGGGACATTCAAATCAAAACCACATGGAGATACCACCTTACACCAGTTAGAGTGGCCAAAATTAACAAGACAGGAAACAACATGTGTTGGAGAGGATGTGGAAAAAGGGGAGCCCTCTTACACTATTGGTGGGAATGGAAGTTGGTGCAGCCACTTTGGAAAACAGTGTGCTGATTGCTTAAGAAATTAAAAATAGAGCTTCCCTATGACCCTGCAATTGCACTACTAGGTATTTACCCCAAAGATACAGATGTAGTGAAAAGAAGGGGCACGTACCCCAATATCCATAGCAGCAATGGCCACAGTTGCCAAACTGTGGAAAGAACCAAGATACTCTTTAATGGATGAATGGATAAAGAAGATATGGTCCCTATATATGATGGAGTATTATCTCTTACCACGTTTACGTACATGGATCTACCGTCTACTTTAGCTAAAATCAATTTAACAAAAGCACTGTTGGATAAGACATGATTTGATCTATTTCTGTTTATATGATAATATCACCACTCACATGACACATACAAGCAATATATAGCTGACAAAAAGACAAAAGAGAGATTTGTTTTCTTTAAATTTGGGATAGAAAGATAGCATATTTCAAATCACTTCCATTTTGAATAAGCATTATAAAATCAGTTAAGGGGCGCCTGGGTGGCTTAGTGGGTTAAAGCCTCCGCCTTCGGCTCAGGTCATGATCCCAGGGTCCTGGGATGGAGCCCCACATGGGGCTTTCTGCTCAGCGGGGAGCCGGCTTTCCCCTCTCTCTCTGTCTGCCTCTCTGCCTACTTGTGATCTCTCTCTGTCAAATAAATAAATAAAATCTTTAGAAAAAATCGGTTAAACACTTCATTTTTTCACAGTGCTGACAAGAGAATGTAATAGTTTAAATAATCATGCAATAAATAAGTAAATTAGAAAAATAAATTAATTGAAAGCACTTGATTTCATTGAATACCTGTGGGTGTTAAAAGTCTAATATTTAATTTAATATTCTTTTGCATAATAATCAAACCAATAACCAATGAAGCCAGCAATAAGAAGAAATTTTATTAAAGTGGAGTAAAGATATTTTTTATTATAATATTGGTGAGACAACTATGAAGATAGCTTTTCATTTTGTTTTTTTCCTTTGTGTGCAATAAACATTGGACCATGAGATTTATGATTTAAGACAAGTTATAATTTAATTAATTTGAGTAACAAATAATTATTCTTTTAATCTTGATTCGTATCTAGGCACCATTACATCCCTCATTTGAATATTTTAAACTGCATCTTCTAAAAATATGACTGCCCTTCATATATTTCATAAATTAATGTATAGTTTCCACAGGAAAAAGTCAGTCAAAAAATGAGGCCACTCTATGCTATCTCATTTTCTCTGCCCTCAGGTTTGAACATTTTCTATTTTGGTGTGTACTTTCCCACAGCCATCTCCAAGTATCACTATTGAGTTAATGAGGTTGATTTTCTTGTCTTTACTTTCAGTGACACTTCCCTTTTCAACTTGGTTGTCAGTCTCTGTGGAGAGGAACAACAATTACCTTAGGGTGTGTGTGTGTGTGTGTGTGTGTGTGTGTGTGTGTGCACGCACACACACACAAGCATGCACACACACGCTTATGCATGTTCAGATACATATATGTTTATTCATTCATATTTAAAGGAGTAATCACCTTGGCTGGATGCAATTTTGAAAACTTGAAGACCATTTACAGCATCAAGAAAGCCAGCTCATCGCTGATCATGTGACCTATGTTGATTGCCATGTTCTGAGTTTTTCTTTACTCTCATGGAAAGGTAACTTGTAAGAATTTTCTGTCTTTATTGTGACATATGATGATATAATAAGCTCTGTTTATGAATTAGTTTGTGGTCTTTTATCAGCTATTTCACTGGTGAGGAAAAACCTGAAGAAATGAATATGGCATAATCTTTTCTGAAATCATCTCCTGTTTTTTTTCTTGTCATGATACCGCAACTTCTAATTAACTTCCAAATTCAGGCCAATCTATATCTTTGGCTGATATAGGCACTTCTAGTTTGGGGGAAGGTACTATTCTCATGGTATAGATATTTTAGTGACTGACAGAAATGTCTCTAATTTATATTTTAATTCTAATTGCACATTTAATCAATGGCCCTTCTATAATTCTAGCTATTTGTGATCCCAAGTATAATAAACATCACTCTGTTGCAGTAATCCTTCTTGCAGGAGATTCTTGTCAATACGTTTATATTAGCCCTATCCTACCATGATTTTGGTAGGGATCCATAAGATTTACTGTGTTGTAATGATCAGATAAAGCCTTTCAGGGTGTGTATTGCCCAAGAGGTTCTTCCTGCCACTACTTCTGTCATTTCCTTATTTGTATTAATGATGTTTTCCTGTTTAAATCAATTTATATGTATAACTGTAAGCTCTGCAATAGCAAGACATTTATTCTGTCCAGAGCCACATCTTTTGGACCTAAAAGAGCACCCGTTTTATAGTAGAAACTTAAGGAGTAGTTCCTGTATAAATCAATAAAAAAATGAATAAATGTTGTATGTGTGAACTAAGAATGAATTCTTTATGACAAATCTTCCAGTGATATTTTAGGAAAAGAGATTTTGTCTAACATTTCAAATTACATGAAATGGTTAACTAATTCACCTTCTCCATAGCTTCTTTTGTTACATCAAGTAACAAGAGAAGAATTACAATCGTCACCAAAATCAACAGCAATGCCTATGATTCTTGGTTTGTGTGTATTTAGTTTTAAAGAATCAATGGGGTACACTTGGGAATTTCTGGCACCAAATTATGTTCACTCCAATCATTGTAATGGGTCATTTAGTTTAGTTCATTACACAAAAACTTGAGCCTGTGGAGTTTTCAGTTAGCTCAAGATTCTGTCTCCAACGTGTTGGTCTGAAAACATACCAAGCAACATCAGCTGGAAAGTTTTCTCCAAATTATTTTAGACTTTTTAGAGTTCTAAGGTCACTGTTTTGAACAGTACTAGGAAAGCTAGTTGGAAAACATGAAGGAGATTTCAGTATTTCTTTTGATTTTTGTGGTTTTGAAAAAGAAAAAGGGAATGGGTCAAAGGAAAAAAAGAAATGTCATTTTGAGGGACTCTGGTTTTTCAAATGAGATAAAACCAATCATCCGCCAAATGATATGGTTTCTTTACACTAAAATATGATCCGAACAGCTGAGGACAGAGTAGAGCTTAAAAAGGCAACAGATGTAAGCTTTTTCTGGTGTTGCAGGTACTGCTAGATTAGGTGAGGTTATAGCAGCTGAGCTTTCAGTAGTAATTTAAACTGAAATAAACACTGAAAGATCATGTGCATGTGTGTGTATTGTGTGTGCTTGGTATCTCTTGCACAATATTCTAGTCTGTGCAATGCCACAGAAGAAAATCCTTGCTTCAGGAGAGTTAACTCTATTATTCATACTGATGTATTCTCTACACCACACAAAAACTGTCTTTGTTCCTTTAGGGAGGAAAAAAAAAAGCCCCCTTAACTAATTCTGTCCCCTTACTTTCATAGGAACAGTCTTCTTATTTGTGTGTGTGTGTATCTATCTAGATTTTCTTTCTCTCCTAGATTTTATAAGTATACTTAGCCCTATCCATGCTTTCACCATATTACTTTCTTTTTAAAAATATATTTATTACCTTATGTTACTCACCATACAGTACATATAACAGCCAGTGCTCCACGCAATACATGCCCTCCTTAATACCCATCACTAGGATCACCCCTACCTCCAGCCCCCTTCCCTCTAAAACCCTCAGCTTGATTCCCAGAGTCCATAGTCTCTCATGTTTCCTCTCCCCCTCTATTTCCCCCTTTCATTTTTCCCTTTCTTCTCCTAATATCCTTTATGATATTCCTTATATTTCACAAATAAGTGAAACTGATCTAGTGCAATAATTGTCTTTCTCTGCTTGACTTACTTCACTTAGCATAATCTCTTCCAGTTCCATCCATCTTTATGCAAATGTTGGGTATTCATCCTTTCTGATGGCTGAGTAATATTCCATTGTATATATGGACTACATCCTCTTTATCCATTCATCTGTTGAAGGGCATCTCAGCTCCTTCCACAGTTTGACAGTTGTGGACATTGCTACTAAGAACACTGGGGTGCATGCTCCCCTTCTTTTCACTAAATCTATATCTTTGGGGTAAATACACAGTAGCACAATTGCTGGGTCATAGGGTAGTTGTATTTTTAACTTTTTGAGGAACGTCTACACTGTTTTCCAAAGTGGCTGTACCAACTTGCATTCCCATCAACAATGTAAGAGGGTTCCCCTTTCACCACAACTTTTCCAATATTTGTTGTTTCTTTTCTTGTCCATTTTTGCCATTCTAACTGGCGAAAGGTGATATCTTATTGTGGTTTTGATTTGAATGTCCCTGATGGCTGATGATGTTGAACATTTTTTCATGTGTCTGTTAGCCACTTGTATGTCTTCTTTGGAGAAATGTCTGTTCATGTCTTCTGCCCATTTTTTGACTTGATTATCTGTTTTCTTGGTGTTGAGTTTGAGAAGTTCTTTATAGATCTTGGATACCAGCTCTTTATCTGTAGTGTCATTTGCAAATATCTTCTCCCATTCCATGGGTTGCCTCTTTGTTTTGTTGACTGTTTCATTTGCTATGCAGAAGCTTTTGATCTTGACGAAGTCCCAAAAGTTCATTTTTGCTTTTGTTTCCCCTGCCTTTCGATCTGTGTCTTGAAAGAAGTTGCTGTGGCCAATGTCGAAGAGTTTACTGCCTATGTTCTCCTCTAGGATTTTGATGGATTCCTGTCTCACATTGAGGTTTATTGATTTAGAGTTTATCTTTGTGTATGGTGTAAGAGAATGGTCCAGTTTCATTCTTCTGTATATAGCTGTCCAATTTCCCCAGCACCATTTATTGAACAGGTTGTTTTTTTTCCATTGGATATTTTCCCCTTCTTTGTCGAAGATTAGTTGACCATAGAGTCAAGAGTCTATATCTCAGCTCTCTATTCTGTTCCATTGGTCAATGTGTCTGTTTTTGTGCCAATAGCATGCTGTCTTGGTGATCACAGCTTTGTAATATAGCTCGAAATCAGGCAACGTGATGCACTCAGCTTTGTTTTTCTTTTTAAAAATTTCCTTGCAATTTGTGGTCTTTTCTGGTTCCATACAAATTTTAAGATTGTTTGTTCCAGCACTTTTAAAAATGTCATTGTTATTTTGATCATGACAGCATTGAAAGTACAGATTGCTCTGAGCAGCGTAGACATTTTAACAATGTTTATTCTTCCAATCCATGATCATGTTTTTCCAACTTTTTGTGTTTTCTTCAGTTTCCTTCATAAGTGTCCTGTAGTTTCTAAAGTATGGATCCTTTATCTCTTTGGTTATGTTTATTTCAAGGTAACTTAAGGTTTTTGGTGCTGTTGTAAATGGAATCAATTCTCTAATTTCTCTTTCTATAGTTACATTGTTAGTGTATAGTGTATAGGAAATGTATAGTTACATTGTTAGTGTATAGGAAATCAATGCACTGATTTCTGTGCATTGATTTTGTATCCTGGCACATTACTGAATTGCTGCATGAATTCAGTAATTTGAAGATGGAGTCTTTGGCTTTTCCACATAAAGTATCATGTCATCTGCAAAGAGACAGAGAGAGTTTGACTTCTTCTTTGCCAGTTGAATACCTTTTATTTCTTTTTTTGGTCTGATTGCTGTTGTTAGGACTTCCAGTACTATGTTGAACAATAGTGGTGAGAGTGGGCATCCTTGTCATGCTCCTGATCTTAAGGGAAAGGCTCTCAGCTTTTCCCCAATGAGAATGAGATTCACTATGGGCTTTTCACAGATGGTTTTTATGAAAATGAAGAACAGTCCTTGCAATTTGTGGTCTTTTCTGGTTCCATACAAATTCTAACTCTACACTCTGAATAGAGTTTTAATCAGGAAAGAATGCTGCATTTTTTCAAATGTTTTTCTGCATCAACTATGTTCTATCACATTGATTGATTTGAGAAAGTTGAACCACCTTTGCATACCAGGAACAAATCCCACCTGGTTGTGATGGATAATCCTTCTAATGTACTGTTCGATCCTATTAGCTAGGATCTTGTTGATAATTTTGGCATCCATATTCATCAGGGATATTGCTCTGAAATTCTTCTTTTTGATCGGGTCTTTGCCTGGTTTGGGGATCAAAGTAATGCTGGCCTCACAGAACGAGTTTGGAAGTTTTCTTTCTGTTTCTATTTTTTGAAACAGCTTTAAGAAAATAGGTATTATTTCTCCTTTGAATGGTTGGTAGAATTCCCCAGGGAATCCTCTGGGCCCTGGATTCTTTTTTGGGAGGTTTTTCAATCTCATTACTGGTTACTGGTCTATTCAGGTTGCCAAGTTTTTCCTGCTTCAGTCTTGGTAGTTTATATGTTTCCAGGAAGGCATCCATTTCTTCCAGTTTGCTTAATTTATTGGCATATAGTTATTGACAATAATCTCTATTAATTATTTCTATTTCCTTGGTATTAGTCATGCTCTCTCCACTTTCATTCATAATTTTATTAATTTGGGCCTTTTCTCTTTTCTTTTGGATAAGTCTGGCCAGTTGTTTATTGATCTTATTAATTCTTTTTAAGAACAAGCTTCCAGTTTAATTGATCTGCTCTATTGCATTTTTGGTTTCTAATTCATTGATCTCTGCTCTAGCATTAATTATTTATCTTCTTATGCATGGCTTAGGCTTTATTTGTTGTTCTTTCTCCAGTTCTTTAAGGTGCAAAGCTAATTTGTGCATTCAGAATTTTTCTATTCTTCACTCTTTTCCTGTCAATTTCCTTTTGCCCTCTTTTCCAATTTTTTCAAAATTTCCCAGATTTTATATTTATTTTTTGAAATTTATTTTATTATTTTGTCACTCATCTATGTAAGCACTCAGAAGTATCAGATAAATAGAAGTAAAACATATTATGTGACTTCTAGAGAGGAGAAGCAAACTGTTAAATAAGGAAGTGGTTGAATTCTGCAGTGAACTAATGAGGGGTGCAAAATGACAGGTAGACAAACACAGTATCCTCTCATTTGGCATCCCTGCCTTATTCAGGCCCAAACATGGTCTTGCATCTTTTTAACTTGCCAAATATCATTTGACAATTGAATGTCAATCTGAGACTTTATATATTTATGTCTTTCATCCTAAGAACATGCTTTAACTTCAAGAAAACTGTTTATCCTTTGGCCTATATCCTTTCTTGTAATTACTTCCTTCATACATTAATTCCTTTGCAAACACCCCTGAGTGGCCTTTTCTCTTTCTCCTCTATATTCAACTAAGGAAGAAACACAGCAACTGTGGTTAGACCCACTTATCCACTTACTGTATAGACCTGTGTTCACAGGGCTGAATTTACTTGAAAAAAAAAATTACAGCTTTGTTGATTGGATACACTTTACTGTTAAGAGCACAACTTCTAAAACATAAACATAAACTTGACTTGAAATCCTACTACACTTTCAGAGTTTGTTGGCTCTTTAGCCCATTTCCTGGACCACCTCACCTCTGGTAACTGTCACTTTGTTCTCTATAGTTAGGAATTAATACTTGCTTTATAGAGATGGCAAAATAAGATAAAATAGTACTTGTGAGACCAACCAGCAATGAGTCAGACTCATATAAGAAGACAAGTACCTTCATATTCAACTTGGAAGCTATGATTAATTTTCTCAGCATTCTATGTAGTTGAAACCTATCAACATTTTTTTAAGCAGTTTACTTTCTATTTGCAGATTACTGCCAGAGAGATATGAAACATATCACTAACCATTTTAAAGAATACGCAGAGCCTATCATATTTGTAATTATCTTAATAAAAACTTTGTACCTCATAGAACAAATTCTGCAATATCTACCTTCTGTCTGGGATCAAATGATGTAGCTAAACAAACTAAAAACGGTGAGTAAGTTCAATTCTGAAGGGAAAAAAATCAAGTCTAAAGGTAGGGCATTGTGTAAATACTAAACTTAAAGTATACAAGACTGCTGGATTTAATTAAATTTGAAAGCCCCACTTTGATCTCAAGTGCCCCATACAGACTGAGCAGGCTGATTGGATCAATCATGGCTTTTACTTTTGATTAAATTTAACTTCTCTACATAGATGCAACTGGAAACAATCAATGCAGGTAAAAATAGGGAACAATTAACACATAGGTGACCAAAGTTTCATGCTTATACATATAGATATACAATATTATTCACCTTGATGATAAATTTATGCCTACAGCTTGAATTTATAACTTGCATATTTCATACAGCAGAAAAAGGAACATTCACAGCAAACATAAATTTTAGTAGCAGCAAATCATCTTAGAAACAAACTCGGAGTCCCAAACTCCACAATAATGGACATAAGTAGGATTAGCTGCCTAGCACCCTTTTTTTTTAAGACCCTCTTTTCCTCTTATCTATCTATTTTCTGTGGAGTCCTCATGCTAGTGCAAGTTGATTAGGCACTCTCTTTCAGGGAGTGGAACACAGGGATTTGGGTTATGTTCCTGGGCTCAAACTAAGGTATCAGTATAACTTTCTCTGAATATTTACTAAGAAACAGAGAGAGTTTGGTCATATTCTCTAGATTGGTTGAGCATGAGTTTGATGGTTTAGTCAGATTAGGTTACATTATACTGAGTAACAAATTCCAAAATCTTATTTAACAAGACAATGGTAACATTTCCTAATGTTAGGAAACATTTCAAAAAGACTGCTCTTTCTTCTCAAACTAATTGCAACTTTAAGAGAACCTTAGACCATCCTTAGGTTTAATAATTCCCTAAAAAGTCTTGAAGTAGTGCTCGCTTCGGCAGCACATATACTAAAAGTCTTAAAGTGCTCACTGAAAGCTGTTACATTCACAGATAAGGTTTATGGCAGCTGAAAGAGACAGATTAAGGTCATCAAGGGAAAAGAAAGATCTTCACATTTTTTTCTCTCTGTGATATCATGGATAATGTTATGTTCATTGCATTGATGTAGAATAGTATGTACAGAGTACTGCCAACCAAGGAAATTTACCTGAGCCTTGAGTCCAGAGACTCTATCGGGATTCCCTTATATGGACAGAATGGGGTTCCCAAGTGACTGAGTTCAGCTTCCAGTCCCTCAAGAGGTCCATCTTATACCAAGTGACCCAAAGCACTTATCTTAAATCATATTATTAGATTATCTTGTGTGGTCAGTTCCATCCTAAATTACATTGTTAAAATACCCAGGTGAGGGGCACCTGGGTGGCTCAGTCATTAAGCTTCTGCTTTGGCTCAGGTCATGATCCTTGTGTCATGGGATTAAGCCCCACATCAGGCTCCCCGCTCTGCAGGAAGCCTGCTTCTCCTTCTCCCATTCCCCCTGCTTGTGTTCCCTCTCTCTCTGTGTCTCTCTGTCAAACAAATAATAAAATCTTAAAAAAAAAATAAATCCCCAAGTGATCCAAACTTCTAGGCAAACAAAATCACAGTAACAAGCATGTCATCCCAAAGGCTTAGAGATTATCTTCCAGAACCCAAACCCAAGGGCCAAACTAATTTGGGCTAGATTAAATTCTTTACTGTACACATATAGACATAGCCATAGAATGCCATAAAGGAAAGAAAGATTAGTGACAGTATTTGAGCCCCTGACTCCAAATATTCCTGAAGCCATAACTTCTTTCTGCAGTTTATTTCAACCTTTCCTTTAAATTGGTCATGCCATCAATTATTTCATTTTGTCATATGTGCACACTTCAAACCAGTTATTGTGTGTGTCTTGCATAAACACCTAAGTTTATAAATTTTGTACTGTGATTAATAATTATTATGACTGTTATCATTATTGTGCGACCTTTTTAAATTTATGTGAATATCACAATAACATTTCCAGAGTACCTTAAGTTTCCCTATTTTTGAGGGACAGCTTAGTTTTTATATTCTAAATTTGTGAGTTAATTGTATTTCCTGACAGATATTGTTCACAAAGTGTGAAAATTAATAAATAATATTTTGAGAATGGATCTTGTGCAATATCATAAAAGCATTACCAATCAAGTTTTGAATGATGATTTAAATGCTCTATGACCAGTTTGACTTTATATAAGACATAGACATTAAATCTAGAGGAAATTTTTAAAAATGTAATAGAATATAAGTTAATAAAAATAAAAGAATTGCCTGAAAATAAATAGACCACTTAAGCTGTGGTAAAGGTCAGTAATGTGTATGTTAGACTAAGTGCTTTGTACAACACATGATGGAACTTTAAGAACCAAGACATAGTTGAGTAAATTTGCAAAAATGAAAATAAAAGTCATGAAGATAATGTTCAAATTGTATGAAGAAGATAAACTAAAACAAATTTAATTCTATGATTGCGATGTCAGTGGAAGCTGATAATAAAGGGCAATATAATTTTAAAGTAAATTGGATATAATAAATTCATACTAATTTTTAATGAGCTGATCTCTTTGAAGGCACTAAAAATTAAGGTAGGTTTGGAGAGTTTTTATTTATTCTTTTTTTGTGGTTGGAAGATTTAACCCTGAATTTTAAATTTTTTCAAAAATTTTTTATCTGAACAACTTAGAGAACTTTATCGTACTTCTATTAACAACTCATTAATTCTAATGGAAAGGAAATAAATGCTTGTCATCATTATTTGGAATATATTCAGGCAAATTAGCTTTATTTTGAATACTTGTTTTTCAGGGAATCACATATATTTAATAGGTACTTTATATAACAAATCTATTACTGACTGAATTTTAACTAAGCTAACAGATACCTTCTGAGCTCAACTCATCAGGGTATACTAGGGAAAAACCCAGTGTTCCACAAATATCACAGTTTGAGTCTTGGTATAGCTAATCAGGATGAAAATCAAACTTCAGGGAGTACTGATCTAGGAATTACAGGGCCTATTCTTAAGAAAACATTGACTCCAGGGAAATGCTTAGAAATACAGAAAATGAGAATTGAAAGAAATGGATTAGGAGGAGAAAACTATAAACAAAGAGTTAGAAACAACAATTTCTTTCAAAATAATCTGAAGAAACTGCAATTAGGCATAGTGAGATTATTAAATGTATAATTAATAAGGAATAATTAAAAAATAATTTTCAGTATGGAAGAGTAATAGAAAAAGAAACTATTATTTAAATATATATGTACATATATGCACATATATATATTCCTTTCACTTCTTTTATGACTTTAAAGATAGAGATAATTATTCAGACTTAATTCAGTATTACTGGTGGTTCCATTACATTAGAATAGAATGTTGGCTGTGGTAAAATTTGAAATACAAAAGGAGAATTGTGACATTCCACCTCTGATTTCCAGTATAATTGTTTGTCATAATTGGGTCAGTCAACTTTTCAGCCAGATAAAGACTTTAAAAAGACATATATACCATAAGGAAAAAGAAATGCAGGGAGGGAACTATAGGAAGAAGGAGAAATAAAAGAAAAGGAAAGAATTACCCTTATGTATTTTATTAAAAGAACAACAGAGTCTATCATTTATAATATTGGTAAGATTTGTCAAAGAAAATTTGCACCAGGCAAGTGAAACAGGCAGGGAAGACTTTATTCATGATTGTTGCAACAGCAAGGAGAGATTGAACTCAATTCCATTGAAACAAAAGGTGGGAAAGCTTCTAAGCATTCGGGTAACCTAGTGGCAAGTACTGGAGGACATTAGGAGGGAAGTAGGTCAATGTGAATAGTCCATTTGTGTTTGCTAATTGGAACTTCCTGGAGTTAGGGTCCTACCCTCCCACATTTTTTTTATTATTATTATATTTCAAAGGCATGGCATGCAGATCCTTGGGTTATTAAACTGGTAAGAGTCTAGAAGAAGATTTACATCTCAAAGAAACAGGGAAAGAATTTTATAACTGCAGACTTAAATGCTCTAAGAAGAGGAGGCCAGGAGATTGTAGTCAGAAGACAGGAGTCTAAAGTCTGCTCAAGCTGAGGAGAATGATGAGGCTGTCTTGGTCACATTTGTAGCTTTTTTACTTCTGTCACTATATCTCATTAAATAATTCCACTCTCTTTGTGTTGCTCTCTTTTCCCTGTCATTTGGTTTTCTCTTGCGCTCAAAATATTCATTCCTATCTTTTTTTTTTTTTTTTTTTTTAGTGTTCTTTGTTTCCTCTTCTAATTTCTTCCCTTTCTGCTAACATTCCATCTTAGCTCGGTGACTCTCTGATGTCAATCTCTATTAATCAAGTCTCTTGCTCTGAAACTTATTAATTGCTTCGCTTAGAATGAATCTCTCATTCAAGCTTTCATACAGATTAACATAATACAATCAAAGGCACTGAAACAGTATTAAAAGACATAGAACTAAAAAACAATAATAAAATGAGAACTGAGTTAGAACTAGAACCCAAAATCTTCACTGAAAATCATCTTTTCTTTGAAAGACATCAGATATTTCACCTTCTGAGATATAGTTTTAACTGAATGGTTTTCACTACTAAAATGGTTTTCACAAGGCTCCAACACAAAAATATTGTAGACATTAAAATACTTTTAAAATACATCACCTTTTAGGCAAAACTTTGTTGTAAGTACATGTATCAAGTAATAAATATAAAAGTGTTTAGAGACCCACACTCAATCATCTATGCATTACAAATATAAACTTAGCATGTATTTTGTAACACTACTTGCATATTACCACTAATTGGTAATATATACACACATTGGTTTATTAGCACACGTGCTCATTTATGAATAGTAAGTGGAAATGATGTAATAGAGTATATAACAATCTTAGGACTCTATGAAAAGAAAAAAAGCATATATACCAAATTTAATCTTCCCATATGAATGTCCAATATACTTTTACAAAAATTGGTAGAAGAATGTGTACATATTAATGATTATAAAAGAACAAAAATCAAAAAGTAATTTTTAAATAATTAAAGTTGCATTGTGCAAAAATGTAAGTTAACTAATGTCATCCTTATTTACACCTATTTATAAAATATGACTAAATTGATAGATGTAATTATATGCAATGTATTTATACATATAATTATAAGCACCTTCCATTATTAAGGCAGATGGTGTTAATCAAATAATTCCTTTGTTCTGGTAATTGTATCTTTCCATTGGAGATATTCTAAAATAATTCAAAAATTATTGTATATCAATAATAGACTCAGTGAAATTTCTACAGACCACATTTTTACTTATTGAGCAAAAAGGGAAGGGGACATCTTATATGTCCCTGTCTCCTGAGGCATCTCACAAAGGTTACAGTCTATTTCTGTTATTGAAGTTTTGTGGAGATAAATACCTGTGCTCCTTTCAAAGTCCTGGATAGATAAGTATGTCTGTCAAATTCTAGTCAGAATCTGACAGAATAAAGCATGACACATTCTTTCAATGTATGTCCTCTATTTTTTTTTTAGTAGTTTTTATGTGAAGTCTGGTCGTAAGCTGTAGAGACATTCTGAACTGCTGATGGTAGTCAAGTTATCAGAGCAGTGCAACTATTTTGCATGCATTTTGAAATGAAAGCTCTTCATTCATAATCTTCTGATTCTAGAAAAATGGCTCTCAAAATATTGTCTATGACTAATTATATAATAATCAGCTGGGATTTATAATAAAAATATAGATTATAAGGCACTACTACAGTCTTAACTGAATCTTGAGGATAGGGCATAAGAATTAGAATATCCTTTTTAGAAGTCTTACAGAGTTCTGTTATTATTGTTATTTCATTTTTCTTTTCTCTTTTTTAAAAATTATTATTTATTTTGAGAGAGGGAGAGCATGCATCAGGTAGGGGAGCAGAGGGTGAGGGAGACAGAATTTCATGCAGGCTGTCTGCTGAGCATGGAGCCTGACACAAAAACTAGAGTGAGACTCAACCAACAGAGCCATCTTGGTGCCCTTGTGTCTTATTTTTTTAAATTAAATTTTGATTTTACACAAATTTATGCATGTTTCTTACATCTGATTTCTCCAAATCATTTACTATATGTTAACTCTTTGCTGTGACAGTTCATTACAGATCTGTTGCATGCAATCAGTAACTACTGATTGATACTATTTGCTGCATGAAGTTTATGTCTTATAACTAAATGGACACTGCTTTAAAACCTTTTTTTTCCCTAAACTGTTGTAGTTGAGAAATCTCAGAATCTGAAACTCAGCAAAAAATGAGATCAAATATCAGTTCTTTCCATATCAATTTCAACTTTGGCGATCCACTGAACCTCTTTAAACTCTTAGTTTTGGGAAGTGGAAATTATAGACCATATACTGAAGAGGTTACAGTATAGTTAATAATAGGAGAGGTAGTGATAGATCAAGACACTTATTAATTACTCAGTATTTTTATTCACTGAAGAATGAAAATTGTTCCTCTGTTTCTAGATTTCATTATTCTTAGTAGAGTTTAAAGAATGCCATAGAGAGTAGTACACACACATACAAACAAAACAAAACAAAACAAAAAAATTAAATTATAAAATTTAATGGGTGGGTAGAATGGAAGTAGAATGATAACAATGTATCTTATATAAGTGAATCACATATGACATAACAATTAAAGTTGATATTTGAGCCATGCATTAGAGTCATGATAGATATGAATAATGGCGAAAGATGAAGGTGAGCATGGCAATATAAGTTAAGACACAAGGAATGAAAAAATATATAATAATTAAGAGAAAAGCCTAGTTCAGTGTAATCAGAAAACAAGGCATGTTAGGGAGTGGTAGGAAACACTAAAAAGATAATTATATTCTAGGGATTTTTAGCTTTAAAATAGAACAGGAATTTTTTTGAATGATTTTATGCAAGGAAGTTTCTCAATATCAGTAGTGTTTTAGACCTTCTCCCACTGTGGTGGCAGTGGGAAAGGAGGTATGCTGTGGGAAATACAGAAGGCAGATGTGCAGCCTGAAACTGAGTTCTGGGTGTTCACTGTGGAGGTGTGGCTGATGGTGTATAGAGGTGTGTGAGTGTGAGATACGACTAATTTTTTTATTACAAATAAATAATTCTAGCTGCAGCAGAAAAATCATTGGAGAAGGGAAGAATGGATGTAGATATATCTATTAAAACCACACACGGCTTCCTATTGCTCTTTAATCTGGTCTACAGTACTCTAAATGCACTGACCCCTATGTAATTTTTCAGCCTTATCTTCTTGTCTTTGATGATCTGAAGAATCTCTCATTTACACCTTCAGTTTTGTCTTCACTTATTCCACTCTTTTCTCCATGTTCTAGCTCCGCTGACTTTTTAGTTTCCTGAGTACTATTTTCTACCACAGAGCATTTATATCCATGATATTCCTTTGGCCAAGAAGAATTATTTCCCATCCTCTCTTAACCTAACTGACTCCAGTTTTATTGTTCATATCTCAACTAAAATTTCTTTCTCAGGAAAAGCCTCATTGTCCTCCCTCACTATATTAAATGCTCCATCATAAATGTTTACATCAAGAAAAGTTAATATAAACATATATCTCTCCTTTGTATACTCCCTCTATTGAATTTCCCATTTATGTACATTATCCATCACCTACACTGATCTATACACTGTATGAGAACTGTTTTTAGTTACTTTTGTATATCAGGATTAGCATGGTACCTTCCATTCCAGTAGGTATTAATAAATAATAACTGAACTATGAAAGGACAATGACTGAGCACACAATTTTGAGGAAACAGGAGGGAAATTGTAGGATGGCTTGGAGCTCAAGAAACATGGCAGAAAGAATAGATAGGCCTGTACCAACAAGTGCCTGAGGTAATAAAGAGAAGAAGATGTTATATCTATTGAAGCAGTAGAATTTATAACACTTGATCATAAAATTAGATCCAAGCCATAAAGTGAAAAAAGTAGGAGTGACTTTAAGTGTTAGTTATTTTCTTCCTCAGGAGAAAAACTACTAAAATATCCTTTCCAATGGATCTTTCATAATGCTACCCATTCCTAGTTCTATTATGTCTTCTACTAACTCTTTCTTATCAACATCCTTTATTCCAGTCAGAATGAACGATGTCATACTCTTCCATGTGTTCAAACCTGTTTTCACCTCTGCTTGTAATATCCTCCCTATTTTTCCTTACTGCTATCTTCTCCATAAAGTAAACATATTATTTTATTGGGAAGATTTATCTGAACTTTATTTTGATATAAACATTATTACTCTCCTTTTATAATGTCTGTGACCACCACTGCAATACCACTTATTATATTATAATCTAATCACCAATGTAGCATTTCTCTGTTGTCTTTGTGAGAGATATTTTTTTTACTTCATTTTGCCAATGTTTGCCACCCTCTAGGCACAAAAAGATAGATATGAAATGATTTAATTGTCTGGAAATAATGAAATGAATATAATGAATATGTTTGAGACTGACTATACAAGATGAGACATAAACACAAGGGGTTGGAAACAAAGTGTTGCTAAGCAAACAATATTATTGGTCCGAATACATCTATGAATGAGCCAATGGAAGTAGGTGTTGAATATTATGATAGCATGTGAAATATGAATATTCTTTAAAAAGGAGAAGTAAAAAATTTAAAATGACCCAAATTCCAAATGGAACATTACATGGAAACAAGTAAACCTAGTGTTTATGTTAAAAAATGAGTCTGCTCTCTGAACACAGAGACTTTCACATTAGATATAAGGGTTGGATCCTTCATTTATTAATGCATCCATTCAATAAATATTTGTTACGTGGTTGACACTGCTTGATAATGAAAAAGATAAAGAGAGCTAGACTCAGTCCTTCTTCAAAGTGCTTCCAGCTTAGTGAAAAGTCAGACATCAATCCAATAATAGCAAAAATAAGTAGAAATAAGAAGAAAATGTACAGTCCTATAAGATTATGGCACAAGATAAAGTAAGAATAGGGGAGGTTTCCTGGACATTGACACTGGCTTGAGATCTAAAAACAAAACAAAACAAAACAGGGGTTCCTGGGTGACTAAGTTGGTTGAATGTCAGATTCTTGGTTTCAACTCTGGTCATGGTCTCAGGGTCATGGGATTGAGATCCTTGTCACTCTCTGCACTCAGAAAGGAGACTGCTGGAAATTCTCTCTCTCTATCTCTCTCTCTACAACTACCATTGCCTCTCTTGCTCTCTCTAAAATAAATAAATAAGTCTTTAAAAATATAGCAATAATTTTTAGAAAACCAGGTGCAATTATAGAGAAGTGAGATGATGTGAGAATTTACCTTGCTTACTTATTTCCAAATTAGACCATGGCAGCTTGTTATAGAATAACAATATTAAGGTACAAGGGATTTATGTTCCTTTGATTTGTTTCCAGCTTTTTCTAGTTGTTTAAAAATAATTTATAGTATCTTTGATCAAAAGATCACACCATTCCAAAGTCAGCCTAAACCAATTGTCAGAGAGTGATTCAAAACTTGAATAAGCCTTATTCAAAACACAGTATGAGATCCCTTTTGTATAATTTCTTATAATACTACTTCCTATAGGAAAGTAATCAATTAACTTTCTGTATAGTGTTTCATAAAACTACATCTCATAATAAGGGTGAAAAATAATCTCTTAAACTCCTCAAAAACATAAAATTATAGAATTAATTTGCATCATGTGCTTTTAAATACAGATTCTATATCTTGCTATGTGGCATTCATAGGCTTCAAAAATAATACCAAATGCTAGGTTTGACATTTTACAAGCAACCACAAAACTAGAAAAAAAAACCTCAATAATAAATTGTAGGTAAGAGGATAGAGAAGGACACAAAGAAATATTCCTTTTTTTTTTGTTTATTATAAAAAAGCAATTTTCAAATTTTATTTATAAAATATCACAGTGGCCCAATGATGTACCTTTTCACTGCATATTGGATTTGATAGCATCATGCTTCTGAAAAGAGGCAAAAGGGCAATTCTTACAGCTGAAGGTGACCTTTATAACATCTTTTTCTAAGTGACTTCTTCCACAATTGCTAGGCCAAAGAGAAAAATTTAGGAGGCAATAGCTGACAGAATTGTGCTCTTTTACTTTTTGTTTTCTTACACTAAATAAAATTGATCTTTATGCATTCATCTAATTGATTTTTAATGCTATGCAAATAAACAATTCTCAATTGGTCATTCTGTCTTGGTAACTAATCAGTTTTTTTTGTCCTGTATTTTACAGCTCAGAGAAAATGCTATGTCAGTGATAATTTTCATTAACACTCAGCACATGTCAGATGTTCCACATTAATGGTCAGATAACCCTTCTAAGTGGAAAGAGTTCCATGGAGACACTTAATAAAAAACAATAATCAATGAAAAAAGTACACAAAAATATGTTTTCTTTGGAAAATGAGTTTCTCCTGTATAGAAAATGCAAATATAAACTTTTTTTATTTCTGTAAGATTAATTTACCCAGTCAATACCTACTTATGATCCTTTGGATTTATTTATACCAATCACTTTAATGTGTTTAAAATGTGACCTTAAAATCACAGCCTGTGAACTAACTATAATGTTTTCAGTGATTAAGGTTAATAAGCCTTTTGTATAATGTAGACATAAAAGTCAGTAAGGAGTTATTAGAGGTGGTACAGCATGAGATTCATACTGACATCTAGAGTCACTATTAGATGTATGATGAGTCTTTACATAGATCATTACCTATTTTCAAAGAAAACATTCTAAAAAGATAGGTTAGAGCAGTGTAAATTAAGCTCACTACTCCAAGTGTGAAAAATCATTTTAGAAAAATTTCTTGAGAATTCTATTAATTGCAATTTGGATATATTACATTCCAGTCTGCACAACTGAACTAGAAACTCTAGGAAAGTAAAATCAGGAAAATGACAGGTGAAGATTTTATGTTTTAAATGATATAAATTCAGTGTCATTCAAAATCTTCACCATACTTGGTTTTAGTTACAAAGACTTGTCTGCTTTATAGATTTGACTCACTTTCACACATCAGTGCGTGCTTCACATATGAAACGCATGATGAACCATGAATCTCAATCAAGTGAGTTGAGCCAGTTTGCTTTTGGCCACACCCACTTCTCCAAACAAAGATCAGTAATAATAAAGTGTAATAAAAAGCAACTTTTTCTTAAGCCCAAAAAACTATTTATGTGGACTGGAGATATAAAAACAAGGCAAACTGAAATCATAGATTTTTATGGCTTCCAGTCCTGAATGAGGCAAGAATGGCCAGAGATTGATGGTTCAAGTAATTAGAATTAAAATTCCTTCGCTTAAGACAGAGAAAGCAATGGTTCTTTTTCACAATCCCAGTAGTAAAATAAATTTGAAAAAAAGCCTTGTTGATGAATTTTAGCTAGGTTAATTCTTTCAGGAAATTGGAAAATTATGAAGACAGAATTTGAGGAAATACAATTTAAAATTAAACCATGTCTTCTGTACTTTTGTTGACTGGAAGTCCAATGGCATATCACAGTAACTCTAAACACACTTATACAGCCTAGTTCTGCATTGGGGGACCCAGTAGAAGTAATTGTGTAAATGTTAGATTGATTTTTCAGAAGAGTGAGATGAAAGAACAGAGAAAGAGATTGAGAAGTTGAAATAAAAACACATAAACAATGGAGAAAACCTCCAGCAAAAAGACATATTCATAAAAATATAAATTAAAATCCAAAAAGCAACATGATAGTATTTGCACATCATAAAGCTTGTGTTCATTTTAAAGGCAAGATTATATATAGTCTATTGTTTAAAATCATTGATAAAAATCACAAAGTCGTTGAAAAAGAGAATTTTTTAAATGACACTTTTAGTAATGATCACAACTACTTAGAACATGTAATAGAAAACATATACTATTTTAAACAGCAAAATAATCCTAAAATGAACCCAATAATAAATATTTAAAATGCATGCAAAATACATATGAGGGAAATGTTAAAATAAATTTTAAAATGGAATAAAGTAATGAAAAATGTAGGTGAAAGTCATGAATATAACTTGGACTAGTAACAACAGGAATGACAATTGTCATCTCATATAAAACTGAAAAACTAGACAAAGATTCCACACAGCAAAGGTAACAGTCAACAAAACAAAGAGGAAACACACAGAATGGAGGATGATGTTTGCGAATGATATTACAGATAAAGGGCTGGTATCCAAGATCCATAAAGAACTTTTCAAACTCAACACCCAAAAACCAAATAAGTCAAGAAATGGGCAGAAGACATGAATAAACACTTCTCCCAAGAAGACGTACAAATGGCTAACAGACACATGAAAAAAAATGTTCAACATCACTACCTATCGGGGAAATTAAAATCAAAACCACAATGAAATACCACCTTACACCAGTTAGAATGGCAAAAATTAACAAGATAGAAAACAACAAATGTTGGTGAGGATGTGGAGAAAGGGGAACCTTCTTACACTCTTGGTGGGAATGCAAGCTGGGACAGCCATTCTGGAAAACTGTATGGAGGTTACTCAAGACATTAAAAATGGAGCTACCCCACAATCCAGCAATTTGCACTACTAGGTATTTACCCAAGGATACAGATGTACTGAAAAGAAGGGGCACATGCACCCCAATGTTCATAGCAGCAGTGTCCACAATAGCGAAACTGTGGAAGGAGATGAGATGTCCTTGGAAAAAGAAAATGTTGTTCATATATACAATGGAATATCATTCAGCCATCAGAAAAGATGAATACCTACCATTTGCATTGATATGGATGGAATGGAGGGGATTTTGCTAAGTGAATTAAGAGAAGCAGAGAAAGACAATTATTATAGGGTTTCCCTCATATGTGGAACATAAACAATAGCACAAAGGACCACAGGGGAAGGGAGAGAAAACTGAATGAGCAGAAATCAGAGAGGGAGAAAAAGTCCAGAGAGACTCTGGACTCTGGGAAACCAGCTGAGGGTTACAGAAGGAAAGGGGTAAGGGATGGGGTAGCTGGTGGATGGGTATTAAGGAGCACACATGTTGTGACCAGCACCAGGTGTTACACACAACTAGTGAATGTTGAACACTACATCAAAAACTAATGATGTGCTATATGTTGGCTAACTGAACATAATAAATAAATAAATAAAAATAAATTAAAAACAAGATTTTCAATTATAAAGTAAAGCAAAAAAAATCTAAATTTCTTTCATAATTCCAATACTGACCATGAGGTATGTCTGAAAAGGGTGTTTTAAGGAATGGAAGCATTGTTAGAATAAATGTACCACTTCCCTAGATGGCCACTTTGAAGGCAATAGTCATCTGAAAATAAATTTAAGAAAAGTTGACTCTTAAAAAAAAAAAGAAAGAAAACAGAAAAGAAAAGAAAAAAGAAAAACTAGACAAAATATGGTAAGTAATGATTTTCAAGACATTGGATATGAGGTTCAATATGCTAAATTAAAAAGACACTTTTGTATCATCAAGTATCTAGAGTGCAATGATAAAAAGGGATAATAAGAAATATTTAAGTAATTTACAACAGACTTGCATTATTCTGTACCCATTGGGTTGAGGCTTAGGGTAATTTGGGGGATTAGTAGACCCAACTGTGGATTATTATAAATATTAAAGGTGAGAAGAAACAGCAGATCCAATATTGTTTGTATCACAAAAAAATGGAGTTTACATATGTAAGATGGTTAATAATATTTTATACATTTCTCTTTAAAAATTTCAATTTCTATGTGACCCTTTTGTCATAAAGCTTACATAAGAAAGGTATAGCAGGAGTGCATCCAGACTTTTTTTTAAAATCAAGAATATAAAAGCAGGGAATTAAAAAAAAAAAGTTGTTTAACCCCTTCCAAACTCAGATATCTCCCACCCCACACACATTTTTATTTTATCAAAACATACAACTTTCTCTGTTCATCCAAAATACCTAGAAATACTTGATACTGCACTAATTCCTTCTATTTTTTTCAATGTTCAGAATTGCATATTAACATAGCCCAGAGGTGAAAATTTTAAAATGGGCATAAAATATAAAAAATTTATTTGTACTTTGCAAACATTGTCAAATATCATTTATTCAAGTAAAGATGGTATATACTAAAATACTTGTATACCCAATACCCATTACTGTAAGGACATTAACTTCATCTATTTCTTTAATCTTGTACCATGTCAGAATATCTATGGTATCTTTGTGTTATGATTTTGCCTCTTCTTATGTGTTGATGTATTTATGCTATATATGTTCAACTGGACTACACAATCTTCTTAAAATTATAAATGATGTATATTAAATCTGTAGATGAGAAATAGTTATACTGATAGAACCAAGAAATACTGAGGTCAGAGTATAGAACATTTTTTTGGAATCAGAGATAATTTTGAACCTAAACTCTTTAAATGTAAGTTTTTCATTGTTAAAATGGGAATAATAGGGGTGCCTGGGTGGCTAGTGGGTTAAAGCCTCTGCCTTGGGCTCGGGTCATGATCTCAGGGTCCTGGGATCGAGCCCCGTGTTGGGCTCTCTGCTCAGCCGGGAGCCTGCTTCCCTTGCCTCTCTGTGGCTGCCTCTCTGTCTACTTTTAATCTCTGTCAAATAAATAAATAAAATCTTTTAAAAATGGGGAGAATAAAAATATTTCACAGAGCTGCTGAAAAATGTGAGATCACCAAAGATTAATAAATATATTTTGAGTCATCACTCTATACAAAAGATGATATTTGTGTCTGTGGATGCAGAGATAAATAAAACATTGGGGTTATAGACATTGAACAAGTAGTAGTGATAATTGCAATAAATGAAAAATACATGCCAAGAGTGTGTGCTGATTATCCAGTTTAGGTATCTAGAAAGACTAGTCTGATGAACTAATATTTAGGGGAATGGTTGTAAAATTCTTGAGGTATAAGATATAATCTACCACCCAGAAGAGTGTCTGGCATATAGTAGCTGCTCTGAAATTATCTTTTGAATAAATACATGAATAAAAGAAATAAATATAATCAATCATTCTATCCTAATTTAAGTAAGTTGTAAAAGTTTTATTGCCCAGATGACTGCTCTAGGATAGGGTAGGATTTGCTGTCATTGATAAAATATATCAAGAGGGATAGATCCTACAGAATTGGCAATATTCATACAGTTTAAAAAAAGAGAGAGAAGAAAAAACTGCGTTGACTAATTATTGCACAAGTAAGGCAAAAGACTGAGAGAGAAGACCTGGAAATTTAGAGATTAAAAAGAGTCAGGACACATGGAATCTAGGTTTGTTTTCCTTGAATGCCAAAACAATGTGGAACAAGCAATAGTTCCACTATTTTCCTAGAGACATTATTTTAATCAGCAAGATCTTCTGGCTAATGTCTCTCTTTTAAATTAGAATTCTGGAAGGAAAATTTAATTCTATCTTGTATTATCTGTAGGTGCTAAAAGGATGTCCACACCAGCTGGTAAAACTCTCTGTCTTTAGATGTGTCTGAGGTTGCAAGGGAATAATTATAATTGCCAAACTGAATTGGAATAAAGTGAATTGAGGAGGTTGTCTGTTTTGATACACAGGTAGAACAAGGTGACTAGAAAAAGAAGAGTTAAATGACTCTGAGGTATTTTCATTCTGTAAGGCAGCATTTAAAAAAGCTGTTAGGAGATAGACCCACAATCACAGGGCCAGGTTTCTGGAGAAGAAATCCAGATACAGAAATATGCATGGGGGCACCTGGGTGGTTCAGTTGGTTAAGTGACTGACTTCAGCTCAAGTCATGATTTCAGGGATTTCTGGGACTAGCTCCATGTCAGGCTCTGTACTCAGCAAGAAGTCTGCTTGTCCCTCTGCCTCCCCCAACTCATGCTCTCTCTTTCTTTTACATAAATAAATAAATAAATAAATAAATATTTTTTAAATAAAAGAAATATGGATGGATATAATAAGGAAAGCAGAATATTTACAAGACAAAGATTAGTAGATAATTTGCTAAGAAAAAACTAATTTACATACACTGTAAAATTCCATTACCAAAACCAAAGACATGGGGAGACCCAAATACCAGAAAAATAACAAAAGTTCTAAGTCAGAGTACTATAAATTTGTATATCAGCTAAATTTTAAGAGATAAAGAAAGAAAGACTAAGAGGGAAAGAAAGAAAATGAAAAAAAAAAAAAAAGAACAGAAAATCAAAGGAAAAGAGACCAAGAAAGGAAGAAAGAAAAAGAAGTAAAAAGAAAGGATGTCAGAAAGAAAAAGAAAAAAGAATGAGAGCAGAAGAAATATAGTGAGGAAGAAGAAAGAAAAAAAGAGAAAGAAAGAAAAGAAGGAAAAGAAAGAAAGAGAGAGAGAGAAAGAAAGAAAGGGAGGTAGGGAGAAAGGAAATGAAAGGAAAATAAAGGAAAGGATAAAAGGAAGAGGAGAAGGAAGGAAGGAAGGAAAAAGGGAAAAAGAAACTAAACTCAAAATTGTAAGCCTACATTAGCAACAACATGGAAGGAGCTAGAGAGTATAATGCTAAGCAAAATAAATTAGAGAAAGACAAATACGTGATTTCACTCATATGTAGAATTTCAGAAATAAAACAAATGGGCAAAGGGGAAAAAGAGAGAGAGAAAAATCAAGAAACAGACTCCTAACTATAGAGAACAAACCCGTGGTTTTCAGAGGGGATTCAGGTGGTGGGATGGGTGAAATACCTGCTGGGGATTAAGAGCACATTTCTCATGATGAACACTGGGTGTTGTATGGAAGTGTTGAATCACTATATTGTACACCTGAAGCTAATATAACACAGTATGTTAACTATAATTAAAATTAAAAATTAAAAAATATCAAAGGCCCAGAACACACAAATATCCTTCTCATGTAAATTTAGGTCTGCAAATTCAGATAAAACCAAGCTTAAAACTGCTCAATCAACTAGTAGCAGATTTAAGAAAAATGAGGAGAGTAGATCCTAAACTTTAGTACGTGTCTTATTAGAATTTGATTGTCCATTCTAACTATCCATTTCTACTTTCCTACATTAATCCAAGGATATGATTTTCCCTCTTTTTTTTGACCTACTCATTTTGACACCCTCTCAAAGGCCCAAATTAAGCATTGTTTTGTCCATGAAACCAGATGTGTCACTGTACAATGATCTCAAAGAAATCTTAATATTTCTATCATCTTACATGTTATAGTATTGGTATAACAAATTTTTCGTGTTTTGATATTCTTCTCATCTACAAATTGCATTAATAGTAATGGACACGTCCATTATATTTGTTAACACAGTACAGGGGGACTAAATAAATGATAAATAAAACAAATGAGTTTTGGTTTAATCTTTTCCTCTTATCCAATTAATTCTATAATTCTAATCATCCTTGTCTGGAAAATGATTCTGGATATATATTATAAGAAATTAATAAATAGTATATATTCATTTGTCCTCTAGGATCTGAAATATATTTGGGAGGGAGGTGACACATATGGTGTAATAAAAAATAGAAGGTATGAGCTTTAGAGTTAGACCAGACTATCAGTCCATATCACCCACTACAATAGGCACTCAGAGTTATACAATACAGACATATTCCATACCTATTAATTAGGAGTAATTTATTATATAAAGATTAATTTTAATGTTATAAAAACGAACATACTATTAGAAATAATGAATGCTCACAAATTCTAGTTGCTTGAACATCAGTTTTCTCCCTCTCTCTGCCTCTTTCCTCTCTTGACACCTTTCTACTTCTATACAAAGTAGGTAGTAAATTATAAATTTCACCCTTGGTACAGCTGGAAGATCAAGTACTGTGACACCAAATAGTGTCCATTAAACAAATATAGACTGCTTTTGACCTACTCTGCTTTGAAGAAACTGCAATTTCTGTAAGATCTTGAATGGCCAGTTAATTCCAGAAGAGCATGAAAACTATTCTTTGACCAAAAATTTTTAAATCCAGTTGTTGTCTATATTACTAAAAATGAGAACATACCCTACACACAGTGTTTTTGATAAATAGCCTTTTGAATATTCAATTTTATGTATTCTTAGTGTTTTTTATTGATTTTAACTTTATCATTAGCCAAAATGCTTTTTTAGGCCCATTAATATTCATGATTAAATTTAACATAGAAGAGCTATTCCATTAAATTTAAATTAAATGCTTAGTTAATGTGTGTTTAGGACGTGTTATTAATTGTTTATGCTGACTCCAGTCATTATATCTCGTGCTGGCTCTGGATTGTCTACCATGATGAAAAGTGCAGCTGGGCCTCGTGTTTTCTTTTTGAAGATGGATAGGGCATGGTGATTGAAAATGTTAATGATATAGAATCAGTTCTGGCTCAGTAGAAGCACTCTCTCAAGATGAACTTTTGATGAGCCGTGTTACAGTGTAACTAAATATCCCCAAATATCTATTAGGACTTAAATTTCCCGATTCAAAATAAAACACTATTATCATCTGTTTCTATCCAGTCTCCTTTTCCTCCTGTTTCAGCAGTTGACATAGCATTCAGTGTGATATTACAAAATGCATATCATCCCTTTACTTGAAATCATTGACTAACTTTCCAGCACTTTAAGGATATCTGATAGTTTGCCTCTTGCTTCCCTGTAAATTCCATTTACAAATGGATTCATATTTTCTTCACCTACTACTATCTTCTTCAAACTATACACTCCATTAGTTTTGAATTTACCATTTACATTTCTTTTCACTCTTCCTGATCCATTGCATTTGGGCTTTTCCACATGATATTCTCTCTGTTTTATTCCCTATTTTATCTGACTAACTCTCTCACTTTAGTTCTTGCTTTTAAAGTCATTTACTCTGAAATGTTTTGACTTTTCCCAATTGAATACATAAAGTGTTCATGTTATATATTTTGACAATACTTTATATTGTCTTTATTACAGAATATATTATACATTATTATAATCAAATGTTAGTTTGATTTTTTTTTACAAAAAATGTTTATAAAAAACATTTCATTACAAAATTATAAATTTTAATTTTTATTTAAATTTTATATAAAATTGTAAATTATAAATTTCTGTTTCTTACAAAATTATAAATGCCATGAAGTTTAGGAAAAAGACAAAAATCCCATCTAAGGGTTTGGCACAAAATGTAGGCTCAAAATAAATAATAGAGACTTCTGATGCAGATGAGCTGGCATAGATTCATCTCTCTGCTTCTTCCCCTGCTAAGTTTACCTATGAACTCTGGGCAATAGACAACCAAAGATAAGCTCTGACAGGTACATAAATAAAGGGAAATTGGTAAGGGATCCCAGGATTGGAAAACAAACTAAACAAACTAACAAACAAAAAACATAACACAAGTGTTCTTACAAGACCCCACCCAGCAGAAAATTTTGACTGGGCCTGGGATTTCCTGACTCCCAAACTAGTAACAGAAGGCAACCCAAGTAGACCCACTTCCCACTAAAATCAAATAGGAGTGCAGCTGACAACAGCAGCCAAGCCAGGCAGAACTTTCAAGAAGGATCAGTTGAAGAGCACACTAACAATAGGCCACCAGAAGAAATGTTCTCCATCCCCACCCCTGGATCCCATTCTTCCCCTTAGGTTTGACTTCCCTCCCCCAAACAGAAACAAAGCACAGCTCAAGAGCACCTTCAAGGGGAATTCTGCTGCAACAATGCCATGTCCAGAAAGTATTCCTTGTCCCCATGAGCTAGAGATTCTCTTCCATCCCCCAGGAGTACCAGATAGCCATTAGTAGTGAAGATTCTTCCATCCCCTCAAAGGGCACTAATAGCAAATTGTGAGCTTCACTAGCATGAGATTAAACCAAAAAGACCAAATAGTAGCTCAAAGACTGAAAATTACATCATCATTGGAATAACAACCCACAAAATTGTTCAGGAATTTTATGCAAAACTTAAACTGGTGACTTCCTGCTAAATAAAAGCTTTAAATGAAACAGATAGTCCCCTACCATAAAACACAAAATATCTAGGACAAAATCAAAATCCCCCATCCTAATAAGAACCAAAAATTAAAAACATGAGTGAGAAAAAACAATTAATGTATGCCAACACTACAGTGAATTCAAAGTTGGAATTATCTAACAAGGATTTTAAAGCAGCCATTATAAGTATAATTCAATGCCAATTCTCTTAACAGTCTTGGAGTATCAGAAAAGAAGAGAAAGTGGAAAGAATACAAATATGATCAAATAAAGTAGACTATCCTTCCCCATACAAGTTTTCTAAATATATGTGATAAGGTAAGTAGAAACTATAACACAATCTGATACTCATAACAATAATATTTAGAAATAAGGAGGATAAAGGAACCTAAATAAAAATAGGGCTTCTTCACTTTACTTGTAATAAAATGTTGATGCCAGCAGACTGATAATCATGTATATTGAAATGTTTAGAGTCTCACTAAAAAAACTATGGAAAGTAATACATTCAAGTACACTAAAATATAAAATTGTAAAAATAAAATAGTACAAATAATGCACATGAAGGCAAGGAAAGAGAAAACAAAGCAATAAAAAATAACACAGTACAGAAGCAAGCCCTAATATGTCAATGAGTACCTTTAATATAAATGGTCTAAAAATAGCAATTATAAAGCAGAGTTTGAGAGTTGATAAAAAAATAGATACCAACTATATGCCATCTTTAGGAAGTACAACTACAATTCAATGTTATAGGTAGTTGGAAAATAGAAAGATGGTATAAAGGTACACCATGTAAGATTTTACTTCAAAAATCAAGAGTGGCTATGTTAACATCAGATAAAGAGGACTTCAAAGAAATTTACTAGAGACAAAAAGGAACATTATATAACAGTAAATAAAAAAATATACCAGGAATATACAACATCCCTAAATGTGTACACATTAAACAGTAGAGCCTAAGATAATTGAGACAAACATTGCTAAAGTTGAAAGGATAAATAAACAAATTAGCAATTATACCTGGGCTCTTAATAGAACACATAGCACTAATAAAAATTATGGTGACTATAGATCTGAGCAAAACAATAAACCAAAGATCCACTTAGCATATTTAGACTATTAAACTAAACAACAGCAGAATAAATATATTTTTCAAGCATCCATGGAATATTCATCAAGACTGACAATCTCCTAGTAATAACATAAATCTTAACAAATTTAAAGCACCCAATCATATAAAGTATATTCTCTGATCCTACTGAAATCAAATTATAAATCACCAATAGAAAAACAATAGGAAACTCTCAAATCACTTGGTAATTAAATAGCACATTGATAAGTAATTGCTCTAAGAGGACAACTATAAATGGAAAATACATAGATCAGAATACAAAAATACAACATATCAAAATAGTTGAGATATGGTTAAAGTGGCGTTAAGAGGTAAATTTATAGCACTAAATGTTTATATAAGGAAAGAAAAAAAGTGTTAAATCAATAATCTAAGTTCCAGCCTATAAGAAATTAGAAAAAGAAGAAAGAGCAGGAAATCCAAAGCAAGTGGAGGAATGAAATAATTATGATAAAAGCAGAAATAAATAACTTAAAAAAATAGAGACTATCAATAAAATGCATAACTGGTCTTTCAAAACAATCAATAAAATTCATAAACTTCTAATAAAATTGGAAAGTATCCAAAGAGGGAAGATGTGTCTTCAATATGAGAAATAAAACAGATCTTATGGTCATTAAAAAGAAGTGAAAAGGAATTCTGTGAGCAGCTGTCCACTGAAACTCAGAAGAAAGGGACCAAATTCTCAAAAACTACAGACTACAAAAACTCAACTAAAATGAGAATCTGTATAGTACTATAACTCTTAATAACATTTAATTTATAATTTAAAGCCTCCCCAAAAGAAATTTCCAGATCCAGATGACTCCACCAGGGAAATCTATTACATATTTGAACCAGAACTAACATCGATTTTATACAGTCTATTCCAGAAAATGGAAAGAGGAGGAAACAAAACTGTTCAACTAAAGTTCTATACTCAGAAAAAAATCCTACAAAAATGAAAACAAAATAAATGACAGGCTCCATTTCTATCTGACCTATTATATAAGAACATTAAATGGTTTTGATATAAAGAGAAATATTTCAGATCAAAGCACAGTCTGTAAGAAGGAGAGAAGAGTATATTTTTTAAAAAATATAAGTGTATGAGTAAATATAAAAAGACATTTTAGAATATTTGCTACATAAATATATGTGTATATATAAACTCATATATTTCATTTAAAAGATTATTTAAATAAAAATACTAATAATGTACATTACATTAGGGTTTATAATGCGTGTAAAGTTTTTAAAAACTAAGAATGCAGATTATGGTAGAGAATAACAGTATACTTCTGCAATTTTTTGCATTATTTGTGGAAGAGAATATTATTTAAAAGTAAATTATGATAACTTAAGCATGCATGTTGTAACTTCTCATGCAATCAGTAAAAAGAGGTAGAGCAAAGCAGTTAAAAGGGAAGATCAAACAGAATACAAAAATTAAAAACCACTCATTTCACTTAAAGGACAGAAAAGAGAGAAAAAGACAACAAATGAAGCATATAGAGAAAAATTAACATGAATGATATATGTAAAAAATGACTTTTTTTTTCTTTTTAAATTATTTATTTTTTGAGAGAGAGAGTGAGAGGGGAGGGGCAGAAAGAGAGGTAGAGGCTCCAAGCTCAGTGGAGCCAGATGCAGGGCTGGATCTCACAACCCTGAGATCAAAACCTGAGCCAAAATCAAGAGTTGAATGCTTAACCAACTGAGCTACCCAGGTGCCCCCAAAATTATAGTTTCAATATTTATGAAATGTTAATGGACTAAATTCTTCACGTAAAAAAAAGAGGTTATCAGACAGGATATCAAAGCAAGACAACTATGTATTATTTATATCAAACACATTTAAATAGGAAGACAAAGAAAGGTTGAAAATAAGAATGGGGAAAATGCCACATAATTGCCAAGAATAATGAAGAAATTTAAGAACAAAATATAGGATTATGAGAAAGTAGAAATTTAAAAGTGAAATTACAAAATTTAAGTGCTGTGATAATGTAGGAGAAATGTTGACAGGGAAGAAAACTTTAAAAAGAAAGAGCTGCAAAGTGTTATGGGAAAAAAAAAGCATATAAGCAAAACAAAGGAAGGTCTTAAATTTATATTACACAATAACATAAATACACAAATTTGGTTTCTATTTTTATTTGTTTTAAAATTAGCCAAAGGAAAAAAAATACACATTTTTAGATAATCTCATAAAATATTTTTCTGGATTTTATTATGTTCATTTTGTGAATTGAGTGTGATTATTAAAAGAAAATATCTCACATTTCTGCCCAAGTCAGTGCTTGGTTCACAATAGATAGTTTATACAGTATATATATTTGACATTTTTAATGTCATTTAAATTCTCTTTCCATGAGTTTTTTTAAATCTCTGATTTAATAATCCCCTTGGTACCCATAATCACTATTTTAAATAAAAAGACTATATATTATTTTTTCTAGTTTATAACATAAAGTCAACTAAACTGTCATTTACACAAAGAGAAGCCATGATTTGGTGGCTTTAAAGAATATACTTCCTAAGTTAAAGTCAGTAAATGCCAAACATAATCTTTTCCTTATGAAAAATAACAGTAGGGAATGTACAAAGAATATTATAAGATAATAGTTGAATGGTTTTTAAAGTTTTGTGGGATTCACAGTAAGGTAATTTTAGTAATATTGAAAAGTGCTTTTATTCTTTATATGCTAGCTATAATTCCTATGTCTACACTGCTGGTTGAGAGAGGGAAACATTTGCTTATGTCCCCAAATTGGGTGATCTATATTTTGTTATTCTCTTTTTAAAAAAATTGCATTTTAAAGGAAAAGTCAGAATATAACCTGAACAACAAGGGAAATTATATGTTTAATGTTGTTCCTCAGAATTTGTCTCTCCAAATAGCCCCACCATTTCATAGATATTTCATCAGGATTTTGAACCTTCATATGTTTACTATTCAGTGTTATTTCAGAGGACAGTAATGAAATTATTATCACAAGTATGATTTTTCAATAGTATTTTTAATTTCAGAATCTTTTGCAGAGCTTTGTTAAAAGAGTTCCTGCTGACTAAGTTTTCAACTTTCTGAGTAAATAAGATATTCTCAAAATGATTTCCAAAACCAAAAAACTGCCAGTAGATATTTGCTAAAAATTTATTTTTCCCACTGAAACTGAAAGATACACAAGTATATAATAAATTGTGCATTATAATTGAGGCAAACAATTTAAAAGTATTCATTAATTATAACCAGAGTGTGAATAAAGCCCTCTCTCAACATCAATAAAATTAGGTTATGATTTTATATCCATGTCAAAATTCATAGCAATAAAATATGGACTAGTTGTAACTGAAAGTGAAAAAGCAGGATCAAGAATCAAGGGAACCATAAAAATGACTGATTCTTTCCTAACTATATTAATTTCCCACAGAACTTTCTTTACTCCCAAAATCAATGACTGTATACAAGGATCTCATTATATTTGTTATACTTTTATAATGATAATTATTAGTTAACTGATTATGACCTAAAAGAGTATAAGATCCATCTAAGACCAAAATACTATCTCCACTTGTTTTATTATGATGATGATTAACATAGAGAATTTGGGCAGATATTATTCTTTGTATGCTTTGCATCATTAAAGAAAACAAATACACATTTATTTAGACAGAGCATTTCTTGAGTTATAATTTCATTCCACAGTACTACCTTTATATGCCAACGTAAGTAGAGATTGTGTTTAGCTTTCATAATTGAGACAGTGACATTTAAACATGCCTGCATGAAGTACACTAAAAAACTAGAAGCAAAAGCCCACAATGTCAACCTTTAAAGGTTTTTTAATCAGGTTTTTAGGATTTTTTTAACATATTAATTTTGCCTTTCCTTCTATACTGACAGTGTTTCCTATTTCCTTATTGTTTTCTATAAATTTTCTATTAAATAATCAATTGAAGTTTTAGACATTTTATATATTTCCACTGATGTTCTCTGGAATACAAAAAAAATATGTATATATACAAAAGACCATTTTAGCCATGACCTAACACACATGCATGCACACACAGACACACATAGACACACACAGACACACACACACTAAAATTGTCATAGAAGAAAGCTAATGAAAAAAGTTAAGGATGTGAATGTACTATGGTCTTACCAAAATAAATAATTAATTACAAGTAGGAAATTGAGAAGGAAATAGCTTGCATCTAATTTTTAAGGCTTCACTGAGATATGAGTTACATACCATAAAATTACCCCTTTTAATCATATAATTCAGTGATTTTTTCATAAATGTATGAAATTGCACTACTATCCTCATAATCTGAATTTAGAACATTTCCATATCCTCTAAAGAAACACAGTGTCTATTGGCAGTCATTCCCTATTCCCACCTCTGCTTATACCACTAGTCTACTTTCTGTTCTATAGATTTGTCTCTGGATATTTCATATATAAGACATCATACAATATATGATCTTTGTGACCCATCTCTTCCACTTATAATGTTGATAAGATTCAAATCATTTTGATATGTGCCAGTAATTTCACCTATTTTATTGTCAAATATAAATCCAATTATCTATGGATAGGTCACATGATATTTACCCACTTACTAAATGTTGTGCATTTGATTGGTTTACACTTTGGGCTATTATGAATAGTGCTGCTATGAATATTCACATACCAGTTTTGTGAGACATATATTTCTATTTCTCTTGGGTAGATATCTCAGGGTGGCATACTAAAGCCTTATGATAACACTAATGAATTAAACAAATGCCAAGCTGTTTTCCAAAATGGCTGCACCATTTTATACCCTTTCCAACAGTGTATGAAAGTTCCAGTTTCTTCTTATTTTCATCAACATTTGTTGCCTGTCTTTTTTATTAGAGCCATTCTAATGGATGTCAAGTAATTCTGAAAATTCAGCCAGTGGAATCAAGAGTCATTAAACTATATAATCTCAAACCATATTGTCTGTCACTAGTACTATTCAATAACTTGCACTTGCCTTTTAAGATGCAACGCAAAACAATCTTTATCTAAGTTTATTGCTTTCACAACTAACTGATATATACTGATTTTCAGAAATAAATGTCAAACAGTATGCTTTGCAATATTTTGACTATTTGGTAACTACTTATCCAGGTAACTACTTATCCTATGTATGTAAAAATACATAGCCTGTATTCTGGCCAGATGACAGTACATTAGAGTCAGAAGGATAGCCCTCAAGGGGGCATATGCTGTGCATAAGGAAATGCAGGTATTTATGTTTCTAATGAAGTGTTTTAAACAGCTGGAGTTGAGCCTCTGTTGGTTTTATAAACTTGGAACCCGAAGTTTCACATATCAAAACCTTAACCTTTAGATTCTTCCAGTAGCTATAAAAAAGTTGGTTTTACTAGAGGAATTGAGCAATTTCCATACTCATTAACTGCTGGCAATGACACTTTTTCATAGGTTACCTATGTATCCTGTATATAAAGTTGCTTATTAGTACCACCTAAGCACTTTACAGATAGTTCATGGGTAAGTCTGTATCATTTACGTTTATTTGTCTTTGGATTCTCACACCTTTAAGACTACTCTATGTATCAAAAGAGAGATGGAAGCTAGTTTGTTGACATAATTAGATCGCTACAACATTATCCATGCTCCCTTAACTATTTTCTTAAAGGAAGCAAAAGGAGTTTGAATTCTTTCTCAACTCTCTTTGATATCCTAGTACTCTAAAAGAGTGTTGTATAGGTAGAGCTGCAGAGTAATGTTTTATTATAATTCTATGCTGTCAAGTAATTGAGTACCTGCTATGTGCCAAATACTGTCCTAGATACTTGGACAAAAAATAGTCTTCATATTGCTTACCCAGCAATTTGCTTTTGTGAAGCTATTTGAGTACTTTATGCATGAGATATTGTAGCTGGTATAGGGATGGTAAAATTGGAGATGTTGGTGATGTTCAGATTAGAAATATGTTTCATACTAAATAAATGTTCTATAATTACTGAAGTTGACATTTGGGAAAGGACAAGCTGGATTTGTAGAAAGATAGATGAGTGCATTGTGCATACACACACACACACACACAATAATATAATGTTAAACAAATATAGCTATTATCTAGTCAGAGAGACTACTGAGTCCTACAAAGTAGGATAATATCTTCAAATTGGTACTAAAATCAGTGATAAGTTAGGAATAGATCTGTGCCTTTCTATAATGATATATTTTTGGATATTTTAAAATTCTAGAAAATTTCCAACAATCAGTATATGAATGTGTCTGATTTTGTAAATCTTGGGCTATATTTGTAAGGCAATAACCACTATAATGAAAAATCTGATGATTTGCTTGTCTTAGCAATCAGTTTATGATGCAGTGACTTCCAAATGTAACATTTTATTTCACTTACAAAAAATTAACAAAATGGTCTAACAGGTGTTGAACAATAAATAGCAACAGCTCTCAAAAAGAGAAAAATGATCCTTTTATAAATACTAAGCTGTAAACTTCATAAAATTAAAGGTTATACCATACTTGTCTTTTTACCTCAAAATCTAAAATTTCTTGGTATATTTTCAAAATCTGATAGACTTTTTATTGATTCATAGAAATATGAAATTTCTATGTTTTGATTATTCATAATTTCACAGTCTCTTAGCACCTGCCGTGTACATCATTCTAATATCAAGGAGAAAACCAAAATGATGCAACATCTGAAGACCACTTATCAACACTCTTCAGTATGTCCCAGGGAGGTATCTATATATATATTTACCTTTTTTAATTTAATATTCCCATTTTAGGTCAAATAATTTCACACTGAAGAAAATCTCAAGTATTTCCTCATTCAGCATGCCAGTTTGTAATTTTTTTTAAAGATTTTTATTTATTTATTTGACAGAGAGAGATCACAAGTAGGCAGAGAGGGCAGGTAGAGAGAGAGAGGAGGAAGCAGGCTCCCTGCCGAGCAGAGAGCCCGATGTGGGACTCGATCCCAGGACCCTGAGATCATGACCTGAGCCAAAGGTAGAGGCTTTAACCCACTGAGCCACCCAGGCACCCTTCACTTTGTAATTTTCAATAGCTAAACCAGTTAACAAAGAAAAAATATATTCTTGCTGAATGTTATATTCACAAAGACAAATATGAACCTCCTAATTTTAAAGAAAATTGATGAAGATCATACTATAAGGCACTTTGTTTCTGACCAGGAAAACAACTTAAACATCTCAAAGTAGATGCAGATGTCAAATATTAATGATAACCAATGTGCATATCATGGTCTAGTAGTTGTTGGTACTTAATTTCAACAAAATCATGTTCCTGCTGCAACCTTTCAGTGTGCTGTGTAAACTTGACAGTAACTTTAAATCGTGTTGACAACTACTTCCCTTACCTTTCAGTAGGCAGTCGGTTGCAGTTCAAATGGTATTACACAGAAAGGTAATTCCCAATTTTGCTCCATTCTCCAAACTCAAATGTAGTCATTTGGGACAAAGTGGGAACTGGGTCAGAAGTGCTAAAGCTTCCCAAAAGGATACACAATCCGCTGGGTAATTAGAAATGCAGTAGAAAACAGTGGATCAGTTTCATTTTAACATAACTTCTAAATTGTTCCAGACGTTATTGTTTGATATGGGGGAGAAGGAATTGTTTCTGTGATAGAGGAGTAGACTGAGATTACACACTCAAAACCAAAATGAAGACAAATGACTCACCTTGGGTAAAGGTTTGCTCTAAGAATGGATGTGCTGTGTGATTATTAATATTTACAGAATTCTCCCTTGCTACTATTTTGCAAGGACTTCCAGCAGCTAAGGTGCAAATGCCTGCACAGTGTGTGTGTGTGTGTGTGTGTGTTTGTGTGTGTGTGTGACCTAATTACAACATATAAACAAAATTTCAAGATATATATATATAGATAGATAGATATAGGTATAAATATCTATAGATATGTACATGTATATGACTCTGATAGATATATATGCTAATTTTTGAATCTGAGTAGATGAATCAGTGATCAATTTGATCAGCTGTAAAAAGAGATATAGCTTAATATTCGTATTTTAAAAGAATGGCTTTGAGTCCTAGATTTCTAATTTATTAGATGAACAATCTTGGTTAATTTCCTTAAACGTTCTGAACTTGAGATGTCTTGTCAGTAAAATGAGGATAGGTACTCCCCATACCTCTAATCATGTCAACCACACGTAAAGAGCGCAGTATACTTGAAACACTGATACCGCCCCACTAACAGCTCCCATTCCAAATATCTATACCTTTGCTCAAGTGGTTTCATCACTTGCATGATATATTTTTTCCTCTCAGTCTTCAAAATTTCCCAGGAATATCTTTTTTTTTTTTATCACTAAATTATCCTCTGGGAAAAATTCACATCCTCCGTGCTCCCATAGCACCCCATAGGAATCTATTATTACTCCAGTTATCATTTTATACTGAAATTGTCCATTAATATGTCACTCTCAAACTGGATTAGAACATCTTAAAGTCATATACATGTTCCACTCACATTTTTATTTCCAGCTTTTGACACTGAAGTGTAGCACACTCTAGGTGCTAATTAAATGTTGATAAATCAATATTCTGGGATTGTAACTAGAGCCACATTAAAAAGAAATAAGCAATTGTACAATCATGTTTCTTGCTTTTATTTCTTTTTATCTTTTCCCTCTGGAACCATGTTTTTTAAAGAATGATATTTGGAAAAGCACATTTAAGGATTAGATTAATTACTTTCTTCAGTGATGAAGCTTTAGAGAAGACATAGCAAAGTCCAGAGAAAAAGATTCAAAGAACTATTTTTAAGAGACAAAGACATTTGGAAACTTAGGATCACAATTCTCTTCACTAATATCATTTCATCCAACAATAAGTAGAAAGAACTTTAGGATAAATTATTGAGGAAAAATACTTATTATAATGTTTTCCAGATTTTCCTATGTAAAAAAAAAAGATGAGCACCAATATTTACTTTAGAAATTATATACATTCTCCTTATTACTTGATAAATATTTTAAATTTTCTTTCTCAAACAATCCCGTGAAAAAAATATATTATTACTTCTAGTCTACAGATGAAGAGATTGTTAATGATGTCTATAAAGATGCTAAATGACAGAGACAGGATGTGAATCTAACTCGTGTTTATAGTTTGTGTTTTTTTTTTCCATTATAAACTCTCAAAGCCCTATTTTAACCTAAGACTTGGTAAATATATTTTATGGTGAGTAACCATATTATGAACCAAATTCAGCAAATTGTCAAAATTTAATTCCTATTACTTTGTGTAGCTTTAGCGTTCCCAACCATACATTCTTATATTCAGATAATTTTGATTAGTACACAATGTAGGATATTTGACTGTTAATATTTTTAATAAATTATTTAGTTGAGACAAATATCAATAGCCTACTTCCTTGAGCTTAGACTATTATTTTACATACTTTAAAATACATGTAAAAGAGTATGGAGATGCCTCAAAAAGTTAAAACTACCCTATGATCCAGCAATTGCACTACTACATATTTATCCCAAAATATGTATAAATACTAATTCAAAGGCATACATCCACTCCAGTGTTTACAGCAGCATTATCTACAATAGCCAAACTGCAGAAATAGTCCAAGTGTCCATCAACTGATAAATGAATAAAGCAGATGTGGTATATATCTAATGGAATATTACCCACCCATAAAAAGAATGAAATCTTGCCATAAGAAAGGCATATACCAGACAGTATTATGCTAAGCAAAATAAGTCAGTCGGAGAAAGACAAATACCATATCACTCATGTGGAATTTAAGAAACAAAAGTAAATGAGCAAAAAGAGGGGGTGGGGGAGAGGAAGAGCCAAACCAAGAAACAGACTCTTAATTATAGAGAACAAACTGATGGCTACCAGAGGAGAGGTGGGTGGGAGGATGAGTGAAGATGGTGATGAAGATTAAGGACTGTGCTTGCTGTGATGAGCACCAGGTGTTGTATGGAAATGTTGAATCAGTATATTAAACGCCTGAAACTAATATTACACTGTATCTTGACCAACTGGAATTTATTTTTTTTATTTGAATTCTTAGTGGAAATTACTTTAATTAATTTTATTTTTCCAGTGTTCCAAGAGTCATTGTTCATGCAACACACCCAGTGCTCCATGCAATACATGCCTTCCTTAATACCCACCACCAGGCTCAACCTATCCCCCCACTAACTGGAATTTAAATAAAAACTTAAAAATACATAAATAAAATACATGTGAAAGACCAAAAAAGTCAAATCTATAACCTAGGTTGTCTGGTTTCCTTTGATATCTCCGACCTGCTGAGTTTTAACATTCAGACTCATTGAATCAGATGTAGGCTTTAACAGAATAAAATGTTCATAAGCTTCTTTAGGGATGACACCCTTGTTTGAAAAATTGGCACATACCTAATTGCATTGCATGTCCTGGCAAAAGAACCTTACTTTATATGGGGAAGTTTGGCATTATTCACTGGAATTTCTTAAACTAAATCAAGAAGTCAGCATTGGCAATTAGATTACTGGAACAGTTTGCTTTTTCTAAATATGACAGTGTGTAAACCAGAGGCCACATAAAACAAATAGATGAAGCAGGTGTGAGACAGACTCAGAATTGGAAGACTGCCAACTGATCAGCTCCACCAAGGTTTTATTATCTAACCAGAAACACATTTTGTTGATATTTAGACTTTCTCCCCCTAGATTAACTTCTGCCAACTGGATACAGTTCAGTGAACATAATGGCCATAACTATTCTGGACTCAGGTAACTGATTGGCATTATAATCTATACTGTACACAAGATTTTTCTCTGCTTCCGTACAAAGACATTGAAAAAACCATGCAACTTCAACCATTTCTCAGACTTTATATAGACTGATCTAGAGATGTAAGCCCGTACTTTCTTTACACTGAAACTTGCTTTAAGAAGTAATTAATATAATAATCAGAGAAACAAATGTAATCAATTGCTTCTCCCAAATTGATGAGTCAAAACTGAGGAGTTTAAAATTTAAATCCATGAAAAAGTCATAGATTACAAAAGACATAACAGGTATGGAAGGAACAGGACTTGTATCTATCCAAGCAATAATAAAACTAGGTTGACTGTGATCATTTATATCTCTGAATTAGATATGATCAAAATTGTAGGCTTCCTTAGTTCTGTATTTCATTATTTATTCAACAGTTTTATTCAAATATCCTTATTCATGCTTCTTTTCCAGGTCATAACAAGACTTATGCTACTTCTCATATACAATGATCACCTGATTTACTCATAATACTGGAACATTTTACTATTTCTTTGTTTCTTCCAAGTATTATAGATTTATACAGATTTGGTCTTGAACAACAAAGAGAAGTATAAATAGTAGAAAGGAAAGCAAAGTTGGGGAAAATAATAATAAATTTGGAAAAATATTTTTGTCATAATGGCAGATGAAGGGTTGACATGCCTATAGTTATTTTTTAAAGTATTTTAAACTATTGGGTAAAAATGACATTAAATGATAAAATTATACCAATTCTGTTAGTTTCTTGCATATTGCACTGGCAAGGACATCCAATAGAATGCTCACTGGAGGCACAACTGGGTGGGTCAGTTGGTTTAAGTGTCTGACTTCAGCTCAGGGTATGATCTCATGGTCCTGGGATCAAGCCCTACATCTGGTTCCTTGCTCAGCTGGGAGTCTGCCTCTCCCTTTCCCTCTGCTCCTCCCCCTGCTCAGGTGATCTTTCTCTCTCTCTCTTTCTCAAATAAATAAATAAAAATCTTAAAAAAAAATGCTCACTGGAAGTGGCAAGAGAAGATCTTGCCTTATTTTTAAATTGGGGAATAAATCTTTTAGTCTTGAATAAGAGCAAGATGGAGGAGTAGGAGACATAAATTTAGTTGGGTCCCAGTAATTTAGCTAGGTAGTCATCAAACCATTCTGAATACCTACAAACTCAACAGGAAATTGAAGAGAATAATAGCAGCAATTCTAGGAAGAGAAAAGTGACCACTTTCTGGAAGGTAGGACGTGAGGAGAAGTGAATCCAAGGCCATATAGACGATGGGGGAGGGACTGGCTCCCAGCAAGTGGTAGAGCAGTGGAGCACAAAACTGGAATTTCTAGGAGTCTGCTCCACTGAGGGACATTGCTCCAAGGCTAAGGGGGAGTGGGGTGGAGCCCTCACAGGGACAGTGTGATCTCAAGTCTCTCAGGGTCACAGAAAGACTGGGGGTGCCTGAATGTGACAGAGCTCCCAAGTATCAGAGCGGGGAAGCCGACTACAGAGATGGAGCCGAGAAGTGACCTCTCACCTCGGGGTTGCCATAAGCAGTGATCCCCAGCACAGCTTGGCCACTACTCTTGAAATAGGGACCCTGCAAATGGCAGATTCATGGAAACTCACCTTCCTCCCCTGGAAGAAGTGATGCGGGAGCATGCTTCAGGAATCTGCTGGGTTTGGAGACTCCTAACAGGGCCATGCGCCAGAGACAGAAATGCTCAGTCACAGGCTGGGTGAGCATGGAGTGCAGCTGAAGAGAAGGGAAGTGGGAGGGATTGACTGCTTTTCTCTGAAGGCTCACTGAGGAGTGGGTTCCCAAGCTCTTGGCTCCTATGGGCTGGAGATTGGGAGGCCACCATCTTCATTCCCATCCTCCAGAGCTGTATGGAAAAGGTTCAGGAACAAAACCCACCAAAAACAAAACCGAGCAGATTACTTAGCCTGGCCCCTGGCAAGGGTGACTCAGTGCTGCCTCAGGCAAAGACATTTGAGAATCACTGCAACAAGCTCCTCGCCCAGAAGATCAACAAGAACATGCAGCCAAGACCAAGTTCACCAATCAATGAGAACTGCAAAACTTCAGAGCTAGGCAAATACAGCACATAGAATTCATGGCTTTTCCCTATGATTCTTTAGTCTTTCAAAGTTATTTTATTTTATTTTATTTTTTTCTTATTCTATTTTTAAGAATTTTTTTCTCTTTCTCATTTTAACCTTTTTAAAACTATTTTATCCTATCAGTACCTTTGTAAAAACTTCTTTAATTTTCATTGTTATAGTCATATTCTATTCCTTCATTGTATTTAACCTTATTTTTTGTATACATATAAGTTTTTCTTTCTTTAAAATTTTGGGATACAGTTTCTTCCTGCAGATCAAAATATACCCTAAATCTAGCTTGTGACTTTGTTCTAGTCTCCAGCCTGATCACATTTTCTCCTTTTTGTTTTTCTTTTTTCAACCAACTTCTTTTCTTATCAATTCCTTTTTAAAAATCATTTTAAAATTTCATCTTTACAGTCATATTCCATCCCTCCATTGTATTTACCCTAATTTCCTTACTTTTGTATAAATATAAGCTTTTATTTATTTATTTATTTATTTATTTATTTATTTAAAATTTTGGGAAGCAGTTTCTTCTAACAGACCAAAATACACCCAAACTCAAGTGTGTGGCTCTATTCTATTCACCAGTCTTATCATATATCAAACCACAATGCTTTGAAACTAGAACTCAACCACAAGAGGGACGTTGGAAAGAACTCAAGTACATGGAGGCTAAAGAGCATCCTACTAAAGAATGAATGGGTCAACCAGGAAATAAGGAAGATTTTTAAAAATTCATGGAAACAAGTGAAAATGAAAACAAGTGAAAATGAAAACACAACTGTTCAAAAATCTTTGGGATACAGCAAAGATAGCTCTGAGAGGAAAGTATATAGCAATACAAGCCTTTCTCAAGAAACAAGAAAGTTCTCAATTATACAACCTAACACAACACCTAAAGCAGCTGGAGAAAGAACAGCAAAGAAACCCTAAACCCAGCAGAAGAAGAGAAATAATAAAGATCAGAGCAGAAATCAATGAAATAGGAACCAAAATAACAATAGAACAGAGCAAAGAAACTAGGAGCTGATTCTTTGCAAGAATTAATAAGATTGATAAACTCCTGGCCAGACTTACCAAAAAGAAAAGAGAAAGGACCCAAATAAATAATATCATGAATAAAAGAGGAGAGATTGCAACCAACACCAAAGAAATACAAGTAATTATAAGAACATATTATGAAGAACTATATGCCAGCAAATGTGACAATCTGGAAGAAATGGATGCCTTCCCAGAAACATAGAAACTACCAAAACTGAACCTGGACAAAATAGAAAACCTAAACGGGCCCATGACCAATAAGGAGATTGAAGCAGTTATCAAAAATCTCCCAACAAACAAAAGCCCATGGCCAGAGAGCTTCCCAGGAGACTTCTACCAAACATTTAAAGAAGAATTAATACCCATTCTCCTGAAACTGTTCCAAAAAATAGAAATGGAAGGAAAACTTCCAAACTCATTTTTTTTTGAGGCCAACATCACCTTAATCCCAAAACTAGACAAAGACCCACCAAAAAGGAGAATTACAGATGAATATCCCTGATGAACATAGAAGCAAAAATTCTCACCAAAATACTAGTGAATAGGATCCAATAGTACATTAAAAGGATTATTCACCATGACCAAGTGGGATTTATTCCAGGGCTACAAGGTTGGTTCAACATCCACAAATGAATCACGGTAATACAACACATTAATAAAAGAAAGAACAAGATCCATATGATACTCTCAATAGGTGTTGAAAAAGCACTTGAGAAAGTATAGCATCCTTTCTTGATCAAAACTCTTCACAGTGTAGGGATAGAGAATACATACCTCAGTACTATAAAAGCCATCTATGAAAAACCCACAGTAAATATCATTTTCAATGGGGAAAACCAGAGCTTTTCCCCTAAGGTCAGGGACACAGCAAGGATGTCCATTACCACCACTGCTATTCAACATAGTAGTAGAAGTCCTAGCTTCAGCAATTAGACAACAAAAAGAAATAAAAGGCATCTGAACTGACAAAGAAGAAGTCTAATTCTCACTCTTTGCAGATGATATGACATTTTATGTGGAAAACCCAAAAGACTCCACTCCAAAACTGCTAGAACTCATACAGGAATTCAGTTAAGTGTCAGGATATAAAATCAATGCACAGAAATATGTTGCATTTTTATGCACCAACAGAAAGACAGAAAAGGGAAAAATTAAGCAGTCAATCCCACTTACAACTGCACCCAAAACCATAAGATACCTAGGAATAAATCTAACCAAAGAGGCAAAGAATCTGTACTCAGAAAACTATAAAGTACTCATGAAAGAAATTGAGCAAGACACAAAGAAGTGGAAAAACGTCCATGATTATGGATTGGAAGAAAAAATATTGTGAAAATGTCTATGCTACCTACAGAAATATACATATTTAATGCAATCCCTAGCAAAATACCATCAACTTTCTTCAAAGAAATGGAACAAATAATCCTAAAATTTATATGGAACCAGAAAACACCCCGAATAGCCAGAGGAATGTTGGAAAAGAAAACCAAAGTTCACAGCATCAAAATTCCATACTTCAAGCTCCATTAAAAAGCTGTAATCATCAAGAGAGTATGGTACTGGCACAAAAAACAGACAGATCAATGGAACAGAATGGAGAGCCCAGAAATAGACCCTCAACTCTATGGTCAACTAATCTTCAACAAAGCAGGAAAGAATGTCCAATGGAAAAAAGACAGTCTCTTCAACAAATGGTGTTGGCAAAATTGGACAGCCACATGCAGAAGAATGAAACTGGACCATTTCCTTATACCACACACAAAAATAGACTCCAAAGGGATGAAAGACCTCAATGTGAGAAATGAATCCATCAAAATCCTTGAGGAGAACACGGGCAGCAACCTCTTCAACCTCAGCAGCAGCAACTTCTTCCTAAAGAACATCACCAAAAGCAAGGGAAGCAAGGGCAAAATTAACTATTGGGACTTCATCAAGATCAAAAGCTTTTGCACAGCAAAGAAAACAGTCAACAAAATGAAAAGACAACTGACAAAATGGGAGAAGATATTTGCAAATGACATATCAGATAAAAGGCTAGTATCCAAAATCTATAAAGAACTTATCAAACTCCACACCCAAAGAATAAATAATCCAACCAAGAAATGGGCAGAAGACATGAATAGACATTTCTGTAAAGAAGATATCCAGATGGCCAACAGACACGTGAAAAAGTGTTCAACATCACTTGGAATCAGGGAGATAAAAATCAAAACCCCACCCCACATCAGTCAGAATGGCTAAAATTAGCCAGTCAGGAAATAACAGGTGTTGGCAAGGATGTGGAGAAAGGGGAACCCTCCTACACTGTGGGTGGGAATGTAACCTGGTGCAGTCATTCTGGAAAACAGTATGGAGGTTCCTCAAAAAGTTGAAAATAGAGCTACCGTACGACCCAGCAATCACACTACTGGGTATTTACCCTAAAGATACAAATATAGTGATCTGAAGTGTCATGTACACCCAAACGTTTATGGCAGTAATGTCCACAATAACCAAACTATGGAAAGAGCCTAGATGTCCATCAAGAGATGAATGCATAAAGAAGAAGAGGTATATGTATGTGTGTGTGTGTGTGTGTGTATACACACACACACACAATTATATATATAATTATATATAATCAATTATATATATAATATTATATATATATAATTGAATACTATGCAGCCATCAAAAAATGAAATCTTGGCATTTGCAAAGATGTGGATGGAATTACAGGGTATTATCCTAAGTAAAATAAGTCAATCAGAGAAAGGGAACTATCATATGATCTCTCTGATATGAGGAATTTAAGAGGCAGATTGGGAGGTCATAGGGAAGGGAGGAAAAATGAAATAAGATGGGACTGGGGAGAAAGACAAGATAAGAGATTTTTAATCTCAGGAAACACACTGAGGGTTGCTGGAGGGGAGCGGGGTGGGAGGGATAGAGTGGCTAGGTTATGGACATTGGAGAGGGTATGTGCTATGGTGAGTGCTGTGAATTGTGTAAGACTGATGATTCACAGGCCTGTACCCCTGAAACAAATTATACATTATAGGTTAATAAAATAAAAGTTCTTAGGAATGAAAGGATCTTTAAAAAAATTTTTAAAAATCTTTAAAAAATGAAAAAATATTTTAGTCTTTTATCACCAAGTTATTGTATTAGCCAAATGTTGATCAAAGACATATTTTGGATGGTTGAGGATGTACTCTTCTATTTCTACTTTCTTGGGAGATATTCCTTAAGCTTGAATGTTGGCATTTGTTTAAAACAATGCTTTTTTTCTTTTGCATCTATTGAGATGAGTATATATATTTTTCTTTTTTTTTAATAAGGTAAGTTTTTAATAAGGTAAATTATACCTTTTAAATATTAAGCCAACTAGACAAACCTACATCAATTATACTGATGTATCATCTTTTCAATATATTGCTGGATTCCTTTGGTTAAAATTTGGATGAGAAGTTTTGTATCTATACTCATGAAATATATTAGTCAATAAATCCCTTTATGGTAATAGCTGTATCTTGTTTTGCTATTGGAGTAATCCTGACCTTTTAAAGTTAATTGTATTGCGTATTCTCTTCTGAAAGAATACATATAAAATCGGCATTATTTCTTCTTCAAATATTTCATATAATTCTCCAGTGAAACCATGTGTACCTAAAATTTATCTTGTGGGAAGATATTGAATACAAAATATAATTAATTAATTATCATAATCTTAGATTTTTTATTTATTTTCATCTCAGTGTTTATATCTTATAAATTTCATAGAATCTGTCCATTTCCTCTAAGTTTTAGAATGTATTGGAATAAAATATGCACATATTTTCTTATCCTTTTGATATCTTTAGTAAATATGATGATGTCTCTATTTTCATTCCTAGTAATTAAAATTTGAATTTTTCTTTTTCATGACTGCTAAAACTAGACTTTTGTCAATTTTATTGAATTTTCATAAAACTCCACTTTTTAGTTTCATTGATTTTATCTTAGTCCATTTTGTATTCCATGAAAACATATAATGTATCCAATGAACACATATTTCCACTCTACTACGGGAACATAATAAATAATTCTGAAGAAAAGGACTTCCTTGCTTCCAGGGTCTAAAGTTTCTAAATGTCTTTCAGAATTGCTAGGAAAGTAAAAATTGAATATGCCATCCCTAATTCCCTACCTAGAAGGACTCAGGATACTGCCTGTCAAATCATCTCTAGATGGTACTCTGTGTCTACCTGGACTCTGGAATAATCTTATACAATTACCTCAGCATATCTTCTGGATGAATTTCCTTCAGTTTTATAAAATTCTGTCCTTTTGTGCCCCTTTCATCTAATAGATTCCAGTGGTCAAACACAAATGTTTGCTTTTATGGAGGCTGTACTGGTTAGGGTTCTCAAGAGAAACAGAATCAATAGGACACACACACACACACACAGAATTGTCTCCAACAATTATGGAGGCCAGCAAGTCCCAAATCTGCAGAGCCAATGTCCCCATTTCAAAGGTTATCAGGTAAGGGTATTCTCTATTCCTTAGGGGACAGTTATTTTTTTGTTCTATTCAGGCCTCCAACTGACTAGATGAGGCTCATCCACATTGGAGAGAGCAATCTGCTTTACTCAGTCTACTAATTCAAATGTTAGTCTCATCCAAAACATCCTCACAGAAACACCTTTAATGTAAATGAAATATCTGGACACCCTGGGGCCTAGTAAAGTTAACACATAAACTTAACTATCACAGGAGTCAAAGATGCAAGCAAAAATAAAATTCTACTCTTAGTTAGCTTATGTCTCTAATGCAACAAATTATAGACATTTACTTTTGTATTCTCCACAGATAGTATTATACCAGCTAAATATGTCTTGTGAATATTTGGTGGATAAACCATAATATAGTCTGAAGGGGTTGCACTCTGGCAACACAGCAGAGTGGTTAAAAAGCTGGGATTGAAGACAGAGCTAATCAGGATTCAATTGTGTCCCTTGTGACCTAATGTACATTATATAACTTCTCTGATTCATCTCTAGACTTCTTCAATTATACCCATCTTGCAAGTATGCTGGAAGGGCTTTACAAGTGCTTGGCATAATGCCTCTCATACTGTGGGCCACTTAAGTATCACAAGAAGAGTTTCTTTGCTGGCTTTCTGCATTTATCTATGCCTCTCAACAAGCCATTCTCCAAAACACAAGCACAGTAGTTTTTACCAAGACACACATCAGATCACACCACTCTGATTCCATCCAGTGACTTCCAGTAGAGTAAAATCAAACATCTTCGCCCAAGTTGTAAAATCCAGTGTTACCTGATCTTGGGCTAATTCTCCTGACTCATACTGCTTTACTCCTGTACCCACTATGTTCTAGCCATCCTGGGCTTCTTCCTATTTCTTGGGAAACTCAAGTTTGTTCCACCAAGGGCCTTGAAGTAGTAGTTGACTCTGCTTGGCATATTCTTCCCCTCCTTCTTGGTGACTGCCTCTTTCTTGTCACTCAGATCTCATCTCAAATGTTGTCTCTTCAAAAGGGTTTCTTTTATCGTGATTTGAAAGGAGCATGTCTCACTAACAGTTTTTCCCTTAATTTGTCAGTCCAGCTCACTACCGTGTTCTCCAGTCATCACAACTGTGCTTGGCACAGAGAAGGCATTCAATAAATATTTTTGAATAAAGGAATGAGTTATTTCTGATCACATAAAACTCCACCTCATCATGCTTAAACTCCTCCAGCTTCATTAATGTTCGTATGTACATGATCACAAAGTTCTGTTGATTCAGATTGTTAAATGAAAGTAAGTTTACTTTTTTTTTTTCCAGTTCAAAATCTCCAGGTCTTAAGAATAACTTGTAGAACTACTGAGTCCCATTACCTTAAGAAAATGCAACTAAATTTGCCTGTATTGTATTTTCAAATTACTGGTTTAACTACCCATAGCCATTTTGTTGAATTATAATGTTTTTCTTTCTACAGTTTTTTGTTTGTTCTGATGAATGGCTGAACACATGTGTATCTCTTAATTTAGACACTTAGCTTCAGCCACTGTAATCAATCAATTGCCATGAACAGTTCCCCAAATGTTTCTTTTCTTGCCTCAGTGGGTATTTAAATTTCCTAATAGAAATCACTGGGGTAAAAAGCTAGCAAGTATCTTAGCAATTTCAGAAGGTTATGTGAATAACGATTTCGTATTTTAAAAAGTAGAATAAAGATAGGATAGTTAACCAAAAAGTTACTTTTTGTGGTATAAAACTTGGAGCTTAAATTGGAAATGGAGAATAGCTTTTAAACCAGTATTCCTATTTTTCTTGCCCCCAGGAGAAAAGAGCTCAGTCCTTTTATAAATTAATTCTGTGATACAATTTACCATGAGGATTTTTCAAGTTTGACTTTTTCTAAAACTTCCTCACTCTGGTGGTTATATTTTCTTAATCATGATGAGAAATAAAAAAATATATTTCCACCAGGTCTTTAATACATTAGCTCAAGTCTTTAACTAAAAGAGACTTTCAACATGAACCAAAAATACTGTGCCTGGCCACTCAGCAGTGAGCATGATAAAAATTCTTAAGATAATTACTTTTAATCAAAGCATTCAGTAAAGCAAACCTCTATTGGTGGCAAATTAGGAAATGATCATTATTGGATTTATGTTAATGTTCTTAATCTCCAGTAAGATAATCCTGTATTATTAATTTTAAATTTAGGAGGTAGTGGTTATCAGAATGACTTTTCAACATTTGAGTATTTACAGAAATAATAAACTTGTTCTACGCCAGAATTATGTGATACAGTCATTTATTTTCTGTCTGCAAATAGCAGCCATATAATCCTTTCCAAACCCAATATGCATGGATTCATTCAATAACCTTTTTCTTCTCTATAAAACACATTGTTTTCTTTCAGTCTCCACAAGAGAAAGTTTGGAAAAGCATAAAGAAAATGAAGACACAGAATGAACACACAGAAATAAAGGTGGTATATTGTTGTGTATTTTATGTCATTCTTTCTCTATGTTTAGCTTATAATTTTGCTGCCTCTTAGCAGTCACTCTCCTCCCCATTAATATGTATATGGGACATCTGTTTAACTCCCCAGAACATCCCTAGAATTACTCCATCAATACTATAAACAATATTATTGAGGAAAGTAGATTTTTATTATTTTAAAAGTTGAGAGAAAGTCGAGTTTTACATCACTGAGTCCAGGCCATTTGACCATATACATCTATTTAACATTTCTTTTTTCCTAAATTTTTTGGGGGAATGGATCCAGAAAATTTCAAGGGTCAGGGATATTAATGTTGCAACATTATACTAATAAGAGCAGCAATCCTTGTTTCTACCTTTATATATTAGAAATCTTCACCGATATAGGTGTATTCTGCAGAAAATGAGTTAGCTGAGGTAACAATTTAGATTTTATTTTTCATATTGGAAAGCACTTAAACATTTATTTTATATTTTGTATCAGTGAAGTTTCCAGAGCTTTTAATAAATAATTGTGTATTGTGGATTTATAACAGGGACATGTACTACATGAACTACACAGAACTTGGCAAAATAATTTGCTCATATATGTATACATATATATATGTATATATAATTTATGAAGCAGAAATTTTATTCAAAATTTTGTAGGGCTAGAGTTTCATGCAACTAGCTTTGGAAAATTCTCCCTCATGAGAGATTATCAGCTGTGCTTTTTCCTTTTAAAATATATTCTATATATTTATAGTAAACAATCTAAGTAACTAACAATAAGGAATCCATAAAAGTAGTTATATGTCTATGCAATGCAATACTATGCTGTCATCAAAATGTAAAATGTAAAAAAGGCATCTTCAAAATTCATGCCTACATTATGATCCCATAATTTAAAAGTAAAATATACATTTATTAATATTACAAATATTTCTGAGAATATAATATGTGTTAAGTGCCGTTCAATTTACTGTTGAAGAAGACAAGTAGGATACTGTGATACTTATTTTTTTTATTTATTTCAACTTTATTTAAAGAGAGAGAAAGAGAGAGCAAGAGTGGTGGGGGTAGGGGAAGAGAGAGACTCCTATGTAGGCTCCACACACCCAGAGCTCTATCTCATGACCTTTAGATCATGACCTGAGCTGGAATGAAGAGTTGGACACTCAACCAACTGAGCTACCCAGGCGACCCCTAAGATAGTTAATTTTATGTGTTGAGTTGACAGGGCCACATTGTGCTCAGACTTTTTTTAGCACAATTTTGGGATATATCTGTGAGGGTGATTCTGCATAATCTGCATTTAAATCTGTAAACTAAGTAAAGCAGATTGCCTTCCCCAATGTAAGTGGACATTATCCAATCATTTGATGGTTTAAATAAAAGAATAAAGTGGTGGAAGGGAGAATTTGCTCTCTCTCTGGCTGATCACTTGAGCAAATATGGTGGCCTTTTGTCCTCAGACTAGGACTTAGACCATCAATTCTTCAGGTTCCTATCAAGTTTTCAGATGTGGACTAAGTCTGTACCACCAGCATTTCTGTGTTTCCAGCTTGCAGATGGCATATCACCAAGCTTCTAAGGTTCCATAACCACATGAGCCAATTCCTTAATGTGTGTGTGTGTGTTGTTGTTGTTGTTGTTGTTGTTGTTGTTGTTTTGTACAATTCTGACTAATCTGGGAACTTTGTATTCAGGAACTTCTTTATAGAGAACTTGAGGGAAGAATACGTACCAAGATATTTACAGTGGATAACTACAGATGGTCAGTTTGTGATTTTTTTTCTCCTTTTATTTTTTTCTTAGGTTTTTGGGACACCTGGGTGGTTCAGTGGGTTAAAGCCTCTGCCTTCAGCTCAGGTCATGATCCTAGGGTCCTGGGATCGAGCCCCGCTTCGGACTCTCTGCTCAGCAGGGAGCCTGCTTCCTCCTCTCTCTCTCTGCCTACCTCTCTGCCTGCTTGTAATCTGTCTGTCAAATAAATAAAATCTTAAAAAAATTTTTTTCTTAGGTTTTCTGTTACTAAATGATTTTAACATTTCTAGTATAGAAATGTTCTTAGAATGCATGATTATAATAAATTACTACTAAATTAGGTTTGTTAGATTTGGCTTTATAATTTTAGATTCTCACATATTTTTATATAAATAAAATGAATTATTTATTTACTTACAAGTATTACCACCACTTATCACCATCAAATTTGTATTTAGTGCTTATGATGATAAAACTGTTAGACTCCAAGGAAGAAATTAACAATATTTATTTTACTCTCATTAAACCATGCAATACTTACTTTATGTCTACATTCATCGGAAGCGTATTGTGTACTTGCAGAAAATCCATGACCAGGGGTGCCTGGGTGTGCAGTTATTTGGGCATCTGAGTCTTGATCTCAGCTCAGGTCTTGATCTCACTGTTGTGAGTTCAGGCCCCACACTGAAAAAAAAAATACATAACCATGCTTATCATTCTCACTTTAATCCATCGCTATAAACCTCAAAAGGATCAAGAATACATACTCTATATTCCAGGGCATTCTCCCCACCCTTTTCATAAATAATTGTTTTATCTTGTATTCTCTCTCTTTAAACACCTAATACTTTCTTCCCCATTTTCATTCTCAGCAGTTAACTAGAATCACATGTCAATAAAACAAACAAAATTTCCGTTAAATTACTGCCGCCACCTCTACTCACCCATAAGAATCTGTCATATTTTCTGCCTTTTCTTCTGTTATGATACACTATGAATGTTCTTATTCAAATCTACTTCCTCTACTTAGGCCCTAGAATCCTATAACCTATTCAGGGATATAAATCCATAAATGTTTCTCTCTATCTCTCTCCATTGATTTTGGTCCACTACTTAATAATTCTCATTAGTATAGGAACTTATACTAGTTTTCCTACCTTGAAATAAATTTATTTTTCTTTTGAACCCACTTCTAATATCCATTATCATTTTTCTCTTCCCTTATCAGCAAACCTCTCCAGATAAGTTGAACATACTTGGCACTTGGTGATTCCTGTTCATCACATTCTAATCTTATCTAATGGGGCACCTGGATGGCTCAGTGGGTTAAAGCCTCTGCCTTTGGTTCAGGTCATGATCCCAGAGTCCTGGGATCGAGCCCCGCATCGAGTTCTCTGCTCAGCAGGGAGCCTGCTTCCTCCTCTCTCTCTCTGCCTGCCTCTCTGCCTACTTGTGATATTTGTCTGTCAAATAAATAAATAAATAAATAATCTTTTAAAAAAAATAAATAAAATCTCTCTGAACAAGTTACTGAAATGCCTCTTTGTCATTTGCCAAAGTTACCAAAAACGTCGATATTGTCACATACAATCGTCTGTTACTTGCCTTAGCTGTAACTGATGTAGCAATGGCTCACTCCCTCTTATGTTATGCATTGTCTTCACTGGGTTTCAAGGAAACAATATTTTCCACCTTTCTTCCCACTTATGAGTTGATATTTTATAATTCTTTTTAATGGTTTGTCTTTTTTCCCCCTATTCTTCTGTGTTCCAGGCATTATTAGCCTTCTCTTCTCCATTAACACTCATTCTCTTGGTGATCTCTTCCATCACATTACTTTTAAATATATTTCACAAATGTCTAACTCTTGAATTTAGTTTTACCTCAAATCTCCACCAAAATCCCTATTTATACAACCTCTCATCTTCCTGACATCTCTTCTTGGATAACTAATAAACAGATTGAATTTAACACATTTATGTATAAACTCCTAATTTTTTCCTTCTTCAGATGAATTTTGAAGACCTAGGCATTTCACTTGACAGTCCCTTCATGCTTTTGGTTGCTCTAGCCCAAAACTGAAGTCTTGGTTCTCTATTCATTGACACCTCAAATGCAATCCATTAAAAAAATCTTGTTTTCTCTAACTTTATAATATACTCAGAATATCGTATTTTATTATAATTTCCATAGGTATTTTTCTGCTTTGAATCTCATCTTCACCTCACACCTAGATTATTATAATACAGCTTCAATGGAAGTGATCAAGTTCTCTTTACCCCTCTCTATTTTTATCACAAAGCAAATAATCTTTTAAAGAAAGAAATATAATATCATGGTATTTTTGTGGCCCAAATGATCAAGTATTTTTCCATTTCAGTGAGAATGAAAATCAAAACTCAAAAATGGTCACACTCTTAATTTCATTTTCACCTTGATTCATTTAATCTAAGTAAGATATTTTATTGGGCTTTTCTACTCAAACCCTGTTTAGATGCCATGGATTACCATTTGGGATAAAAGCACTTTTTTTTGAACCCTGAAAGACCCCAAATTCTAGGTTTCTCTGTTTTTCCACTTCTCACAGATCAGCCAGTTAGTTTTTGAACTCATTTCTTTTTGCAGTAACTTTCTAAGTGTAGGCAAAATTAATCAAAACACAATATGAGTTTCCAGTTTTTCAATCTAAGCTTCTAATCTTCATCCTCTAGGCTGAAGAAAGTCATGATCTGCTATCCAAAATATACCAGGCAGCAATATTGCAACTTATTTTGTTACTGCATAACATAGATATCAGGCTATCAATACTGTTATATCTGTATTCTTACCACCCATTACCCAACCACTAAATAATTCTCACATATTTTGTATTTTTGTTACAATGTATTAAATGCTCTATTAATCAGTATACATTAACAAATACTACTGAACAAAGAAAAATCTCAATGACTTAAACAAATAAATTTCTAACTTATGCCAAGGTCCTACTTAGGTCAGGCTGCTCTCCTTGGCAGGTCTTACCCAAGAACTAACTTTGGGTATTATTACCTGGAAGACTTTGCCTTCTCATTCTGCAGTCTATTGTGAATATGTGCAATTCTATTTATCTGTCCAACATCTGAAGTTACTCCCTGATTGGGTACTATCCTCTTTCTGAGTGTTCGTCAGGAAAAGTTGTTATATTCCACTGCCATTTAAGAAAATGAAAATACCCTTTTCTCCCCAGCCTTCCTTGAAACAAGTATAGTAGCAATTGAACTAGAATCCAGCAATAATCATCAGATTCACTCTCTCTCTCTCTCTCTCTCACACACACACACACACACATTTTATGTATGTATATATATATATATATATAGAGAGAGAGAGAGAGAGAGAGAAGCAGAGAATAAAGAATGCAGATAGTATTTCTGGGTATGGTGCTAGCTACAAGAAAATTAGTGTATATGCAATAATGGCAGGTATACCAGCTGCAATATCCAGGCTTTCCCACTAACAGTGTCGGGTGGTTCAACAGCATTGCTAATACCTGAAGGCCAAAGCAGATTACTCTGGACCAGTTCTGAGTGTGAATATGCACATTTTTTCTTGTCTCTATGCCTGTTCTACAACACTTTGGGTGACCTAATAACCTGTTCAATATCCTTTTAGTGAATTCCTTTTCTGCTAAAATCAATCAGAGATACCTTTTTTTTTTCTGCTTTTAACTAAACGGATTGATATATAGTCTTAGCAAGAATCTAACCACTTTAAACTAATTCTCATCTCAGACATGAATAAATGAGCCTCAGCACATAAACTCTCCTGTAAAGCTAATAGTTCAATTGTGTTGTGATGGTAATAATTGTTTTTTTCCCCAGTGATATTTATTGAGCACTTTCTTCTTCTGTTATATTTAAAGACTCATTTATGGAAAGTTCCCTGATTTTAAGACAAAGCAAGGAGATTGAAGGTTTTGGCTAAAGGAAGGACTACATCCTGTGCCTTCTTCAACTTCTGTTTTGCTGCAAAAGGGCTTCTACTTAAGAGCATAGTTGTTATGAATAATGTAAATAATGGGTACCATGAGGGTTAAGAATGAAATCATAAGTCTTAGCACATATCAGTGAATTAACCAAGTCAAAGACTATTCTGGGAAACAATTTTTTTTAACCTATGGAAGTAAACATATTATTGACCATATATTCATTGCATTTAATTTAAAAGGTATTGATATCAAAGTTTCTGGAGGTTACTTTAAGTGTTTGAGAGAATTTGAGTGATAATAGTAAAAATAATTACAAATTTAACTCAAGAAAATTTATGTAAAGCAAGACCCAACTTGCTGGGCGAATATACCTCTCCATGTAACTGAAAGCATGTTTTAAGTAGAATCCTTTTTATATGTTGAGTAGAATAAAGATGTCACTTACCAGACATAACAAAAAAATTCCAGAAGCAGAAGATAAGAGATTTTAGTAGAAAATAGTTTACAAGTTCCAAAGACAATGGGGGGGGGGGAGACAGACTTCCTGTTTAGCAGGGAGTCCCTGAAGCAGGGTTCAATCCCAAGACCCTGGGATCATAACCTGAGCTGAAGATAGATGCTCAACCAACTGAGCCAGCCACGCACTCCCTAAATTTTATTTCTGAAATTGTTTCACGGAGGTATCCAGAGCCAAATTAGGAGAGAATTTCAACAAGATACTATCTCTCTTCCTGGAGGATACCTATAGTCAGAGCTACACAAAAGTAAAACAATATGACCTCATTTTATGCTTGCCACCCACCATTGCATGTGTTTTGTTTCTTTCACAGATACAATGCTCTAAATAGTGGATAATTTGATTAAGTCATACCTAGATACATAACCTGAAGAAACAGATAGACATTATTACCACTGTACAAATACAGAATTAATTTAGATTATTCTCAAAATATAAGAAACTAAATCCCATTGTTAATTGTAACCTCTTTAGTTTTTAGATATTCTCCACTTAATTACCTGAAGAGAAAACAAATTTGACTACAACTGGCATGGAAAATTCAAATATTGTCATTGTTTCTATTGTGATATTTGTTTTTGATATGCAAATAAAAGTAGTTCTCATTTTTAATTCAACCTAATGGTCATATATAGTAAAGTGTTATGCAATTATTTGAGATTGGTTTCTCTCTCTTTTTAAAAGATTTTATTTATTTAACAGAGAGTGATAGAGCACACAAGCAGGGAGAGGGGCAGAGGAGAGGGAGAAGCAGACTCCCGCTGAGCAGGGACCCCCAACGTGGGACTCAATCCCAGGACACAGGATCATGACCTAGGCAAAGGCAGACATTTAGCCAACTGAACCACCCAGGTGCCCCTGAGATTGGTTTCTCTTTAAAATAGGAACAGTTAAAATGTTTATACATTATCTTTTGTGGTGTTCAAAAGTATATTCCATAATGTGGATTCTTTATAGTAAATTTGTCTTGTGTAGAATACGTAGTTTAATCAATATTAAATTTTTCAAGGGTTTATTTTATTATTATTTACATATTTCTGTGTGATAAAAGTTTATTAAAAATAATTTGTTCTCATGGCTTTTTGGCTTTAGAGACTTACTTGGGTTTGTCTCTCATTTCCATCACTTGAATTTTTAATCTGAGCAAGTCATTTAGACTTCTTTTATTTTTATGCCTGTAAGATAAAAATTTACTTAACTCATAATGTTATTTGGAGAATTGGCTGAGGAAATGTAGGTAGATATAAACTCCATTAATAATTAGTATCAACTTCTTAAAGTGCTTTGTAGTTTTCATACTATACTTTTCCATATATATTAAAATCATTTTTGAATTAAACTGTGGTAGATATTATAAACTACAAAGGTCAAAAAATGGAGGAAGGTAATTAATAGTGACTTAAGGATATAATACAAATCTCTCACTTCCCTTTTCAATGATGTTTCCAAGATATTTAGATTAGTGGCAATGAAGGAAATTCAAGAATGTGATGTATGGAAGTTAACTTTTTTTTTTTTTTTTGAGTTGCTGTTTGGTTTTAAGGACACAGGGACAAGGACATGATCAACATATAAAAACCTGAATTCTCTTAGTGTATGTGCCTTTGTATCTGTTATGTTTAAAAGACAACTGTTTTGTTCAATACAATATCTTAGGATATATATCACACAAAAAGAAGAGTAATGTCTCTTAATCTGAGGTAGTGTCTTTAGGTGAAATAAAATTATAGAGCGCTATGATTCTATCACCGCCATATAAGTACTTGAAATCAAATACATGCATTTCTATCATTTTACATAGGAACAAATTCTGCAGATACATATGATGAGGTGTAAATAATAGGCACTTCTTATTTTTAATATAAATTTTTTACTTTTTAAGATATTTGCTTTATATGTTTTCCTTATATAAGAATTTTTTATTTAAAAATTAAAAGATACTTTTACCAATTAAAAATATAACTCCAGCACAGTCATTATAAGTATAAAATGCATGCACACAAAGGTTAACTTGACTTAAAAGGAAAGATCCTTTGGCCATAGTAACTAAAAATAAAAGCAAACAATAATAAAGATACAAAGCTTATAATATATTCACAATAGATGACAATATTTTTGCAGATCGACTCAGATGAGATGAAAGTTACACACAGACACACACACTCACTTAGGAGAGCACAGCGATCAAGAGAGCAATGTACAATTGTTCTTCACTGACTATGATGACTTAAAACACAACACACATATAAACAAAAACATGAGCGATATTTCTGCAGTCTAATTACTTCAACTTAACTAGTTGTTTCAGAGTATCACAATCAACCGCTCAAAGATAATATTTCTAAACCATAACGATTCTGTATTCAAATTCTTTTTTTAAATCTAGAATTTCCAGGAAAGAAAAAACACATGAACAAAAACATTGCAAATAAAATGTCACAACAGAAAGCAAAGAAATTTACAGTCTTTTTTTAAAACTAGAAATCCAAAATCACTGAATAAGAACTCTATTGTGCTAAATATTGTCCTTTGTAATTATAAATTCAACTGATTTGCCATCTGCAGAAATAAAGCTAGGCTATTGCAAATGCTTATAAATATGGAATAGTTTGAATTGCATATGTGGGCCAGCAGATGTCACTCTTGTTAAAAGACTGTCTGAATAATCTTTTATGAAGGGTAATTGTCCGCTGTGGTTGTGGGCAGAATTTCAACATGTGAAAAATTTAGCCCTGACCCTCTTTTCACCTTACCACCTACTTTGCACTAATGACAACAGGATCAGTAAATTAAAAGTGTCAGCTGCCCTGCCATCAGTTTCCAAAGCTGTTTGGTCTAACAGTAATTTATGGTCAATGGTTATATAAGCAGCATTGCCAAATCTCTGTAATTACTGCAGAGATGTAACCAGGCACAGAGAATAAATGTTGCTGCAAGCTAAACCAAGCTCTGACATTACTATAATTAGGTGGATGATTCATGCCATTTGCTCCTCTTAGAAGATATCTAGAATGGCCAAAAAATTAAGTTGCAATTTTTGAACTTAAGAATTTTCTTTTTGTATCTATGTGTATTTTTTTTTCCTTTAATTAGACTAGAGATTGGTCACTTAAGAATGGAAAAGGTCTGTTAATGCTTCACCCTTGATTACTCAAAGCACTGGTAATATCCTAGAGTATGACCTCCTAGAAAGGGCACTCATGTGAGGTATTTATGAAGCTAAAAAATAATTAAAAAAATAAATTTCCAATATTCAGATGTAATATCTGGAATATGCATTCATTGAATGTTTCCAAATGGAAATAAAAATGATTAGATGTGATGTTTGTGTTTGTGTGTCCACATGCATGTACGCGTAAATGTGAACCTGCTTACATGTATGGTAGACTGTGTAAGAAGAAAATAGCAGATTTTTGTTATTCCTGAGGATGTGAAATGCATATTAGCTTCCATACAGTAAATTGGTGGGATTCTATCAAAATTCTTCTTCAGGGTAAAGTTATTATGGTGATAAATGATTTCTTATATTGATAAGAATGGCCACAGTTTCTATGGCCAAAACAATAATAATGCTAAAAAAAGAAAAAAAATGTCTTGAGAAATCCTGGGTACCAATAGCAGTTCTTTCAATATTAGGCATGTGAGTTTGGAAAACTACTTAACTTCTCTTTCTGTAGTTTTTTCATTTTAAAATAAGATCATACCAGTATCTTACAGGTGTTGTGTGGGTCAAATACAATAATGTAAATAAAACAATTCCTACAGTACTTGGCCCTTTTAGGAACCCAAAGGACATGTTAGCTCTCAGACTAAGTAACTGGAACTCACCACTAAGACTGCTGACAGGATCAGATGTATTTTAGTCCGCTCATCAAATACATTGGCCAGTTGGAAGATGCCCTAAAGATTGTTTATTCTATTGCCCCACCCCATGTAGCATTATTTGCTTTAACATTTTGAATAAATGAAATTCAGACACTACCTCAGCATTTCCACCTGACTTCCTTACAAAATAGCTCATTCCATTCTGACTAGCTCTACCTATATTAGTAATATTGACCTAAAATCTGCTTTCCAATTGCCACGTCAACGTGGCCCTAGACATGGACTCAGTAGATGTACAAAATAAATTTTCCACATCACAACACTTTCACATTTTATGACAGCAATCTTTTATAGCAATAGATTTCCAGTATTTTCAATATTTTTCTACATTAATATTAAGATACATTTATTATTACCATTTGCTTTGAGGATTTAATAAAATTTTGCATATAAAATTGTAACCCAGTGCTTCACACATAATAAATATACCATACATCTACATTATTTTTGCCATATCCATCATTTTATGTACAAGCTTCCTAGGATGCATCACATTTCATCACTCTATATCTTACAATATTGTGATTAAACCTGGCTATAGTGTCTCAGATGTGGAGTTGTTGTCCCTCATGTTCTAATAATTAGTTTTTATTCTTATTATCCTTGTAGATGCATCATAACACTGACTCAGATTGAGTTGTCCTAAACAAAATTTCTTACATAATTTAGCGCTATGGATTTCTCCTGCTATCCAAAAGTGTAGTGTTCCTCTGAAGACCTTTGTAAACTAAAATACCAAAAATCAAATAAACCACTTTGTAAAAATGAAATTCCTCCTTAGGTTTCTCTCAGTTAGCAAAAACAGGGCTTTCATAAAAGCAAAGTGGCTAAAACAAATTTTTGGATAACAAAGAAAATCTTTTGTGTTCCATTAACAGAAAATCCAAATGGCTTAAAAATACATTTTAAAAAAATCAATTTAACTAAAATATTCTCACACCTAACAACATTAATTTTTAGGGGTGCCTGGGTCTCTCAGTTGGTTTAGCATCAGACTGTTGATGTTAGCCCAGGTCATGAACTCAGACTTGTGAGACTGAACCCTGGGTTGGGTTCTGTGCTGAGCGTGGAGCCTGCTTGAGCTTCTCTCTATCTCTCTCTCTCTCTGTCCCTCCCCCCCTCTCTAAACAAATAAACAAACAAACAAATAAAGGCATTAGTTTCTAGCTGGTAATGTAAATGAATCTACAGTAAGATATTGTACCAATATGTCATAAAAGTTATCTATTTTTTATGATAAAGTACAAGGATTTACATGGGAGTTAATACTAAGCTGCATTTATTTTTCTATGATTTGAGTTCCTGATTAAAATCACTATACTGTAGGACACAAGGACAGTATTTGTAGATGATGTTGCAGCTAAGTCAAGTACACATCCCAAAGAGGTGGCTCTTCCAGTGATAACAAATAAAAGTGGTCGATTGTCATCAACCTGCTGTCAGATGATGACTGATCTTCCTAGTAAATAAAGCTACTTTTTGCTGAAGCATTGGCCTGTGTTATCGATAGGTTGGGAACTCAGCAATGGTGGCAGCCATCTCCTTCTTGGGAAGGTGAAGTTCATGCAGTTGAACTCGGGCTTAGTCTTCATCAGTTTATAGCCATTAAGTAAGCACTGTTCCTGCTCTCCTCGCTTTAGGCAACATCTTTAGTAGAAGAACCACATCTCCATTGTGGTTCATTTGCCCACAAGACAACCTACTTCCCCACAGACCCAAATCCTGTTAGGAAGCACTCTATCATATCTACAGCTCCAACTGGAAGACACCAAATCCTAGGGACTGGTAGTGCCATCTTTTCCTTTTTCTCTCCAGGCCAAGGCACACTGGGATCCTGTTTTATTTTTTTAAATTGCTACATCTCTTTGACCAAAAATTTCTAATAATTATAATCAGAAGTTAATTGGCAAATGTCCAAATCTATCCTGGGACCATTTTTCTAGACCACAGTGGTTGACTTCAGAAAACCAAAGATATTACCCATGTGATCTTTATGATATCACATGAGATTTACAAGATCTGACAAAATCTGTCTCACAGGTGGGTCATAATTCTGCAGGCTGAGTAGCCAAAGTATATCATCTTAGTAGCCACCCAGTTATGGGCAAGAACCAACCATACTGCCCAAAGTATTATTTTTTTTTTGCATTGAATGCTTTTTTTAAAATTTATTTCTTTTCAGTGTAACAGTATTCATTGTTTTTGCCCCACACCCAGTGCTCCATGCAATACGTGCCCTCCCTAAAACCCACCACCAGGCTCCCCTACCCTCCCACACCCCACCCCACCCCCGCCCCTTCAAAACCCTCAGGTTGTTTTTCAGAGTCCAGAGTCTCTCATGGTTCACCTCCCCTTCCAATTTCCCTCAACTCCCTTCTCCTCTCCATCTCCCCATGTCCTCCATGTTATTTGTTATGCTCCACAAATAAGTGAAACCATATGATAATTGACTCTCTCTGCTTGACTTATTTCACTCAGCATAATCTCTTCCAGTCCCGTCCATGTTGCTACTTTAATAGAAGTCTCATGCTTAAGGAAATAAATGTACATAAAAACTGCTTCTGAAAAATTTGTTGAAGGGGAGTTTTCATCAAGAAACTGTGCTTTCACTTATTACTTTTGCAATTTCAATTTAAATGATTTTAAAAGAAGTTGTAGATAGTGAAGTTATATCACAAATTTCCTGTTCATCTTTAAAACTTTGGATCACCAATTGTCTCTTGATTTATATTTTTCATATTTATTCATTCATAAATGATACATATATATGAAAATGCCTACATATGTGTATATGATTTGATTTCCCCTATTTGTAATAAGACTGACATTTTATTATCAACTATGTTCCCTCTGAGTTAGATTTATACTTATATACGTGTAGCCTCAACTATTTGGCAGAAAAATGACATAAAATATCACTTATTTATAAGATATCAAATATCTTATTATTAAAGTATTATTATTATTATTATTAAACTATTACCTGAGACGTTAGAATATTTAAAATATGGGTTATATATTTATCTAGTTATAGATGTTGTACAGTATACAAGAAATCTTATTGTTTAACTTGAAAGTTAATGTTAAAAGGGAAAATGTATCAAGGGTTTTGTTCTTAATGATTTTGTTATGTCCTATTATGTTAACTTCTTTGGATAAGGAAGCATGGCTAATACCAAAACTCAAAATTAAAGGACTAATTAAATTTTATTTCAAATGCACAATACAACAGAGGTGTATCACTACTTATAATCTGCCCAAGAATTTTTTCAAGCATTTAAGTTCATATTCCTTAGAAAAAGGAAATTGAAAGATAACTACAGATAAAAATAACATCGGGGCAGAAGGAATAGTAGACCATTATCCTTGACATAAAAAGCTGTTTAAAAGGCAGCAGTATAAGAAAGTTGCTTTCAGTGATAGGACTGAAATACTTTAGGACATATCTTACAAAACCACTTTGAATTTTCTTAAATTCCTTTTTAAGAACAAACAAAACATAAAATAAGAGGAACCAAAATACTCAAGTCATGGAAATAATTTTTCATATATATTGACAAATATATCCTTCTGGAGGACATATTTACCAAATTATGAGAATTATTACTTTGAGATTAGTAGTTAAGAACAACTAATAATTTGCTTAATATCAAATTTTTGTTTGTTTCCCACGTCCCAAAACTATTATGGTGGATTTGTATACTTTTGTGTGTATGAACAAATATACCTACTACTAAAGACTTCTAAGTTTGATTGAATTACACCGGTAGTCTGTGGAGAACTGCCTATATATTCCTAAGGTTAGTCAAAAAAATCATTGTATATTATCCTTTAATATATTTTTTTTGAAATTGATCACAATAACAATAAATTATTTGACTTACGATTAAAATAAAGTATTAGAAATATATTATTATATGGCAAAATATTTTATTATTTATTATGCAAAAAACAGATTAAAATAAGAATATTTTATTTTGTGTAATTTTATGAAGTTATTGTCTACTAAGACAATAGTGCTTTAAAATAAATGCTGAAACACAGATGCAGGAACACAAGAATCATGGTCTTTAAGGTTAATATTGAATAATGCTTTGGAATTCATGACAAACTTGATGAATGAGAAAATGTCATGTGATGATTTAAATTTCTTTCTTAAGGAAAAAGACACAAAATAAATAGAAGACCCATGTGATGACCTACTTACTTCTTAAGACCTTTCATTTACTACACACATATTATAGGACTGACATTCTGTTATGCAATTTTTTTCAATCTTTTGATTATATATAATTTCAAATTTACAGTAAATTTTCTGTGCAATCATACTTTTTACCCAGACTCACCAACTGTTTGTTTTGCCTAAATTTGCTCTCTTTCTTCTCTACTCTCCTACTCCAAGGCGAGAAAATAATGAAGAGAAAAAGCTGAAGTTATTTACTTTTTATTCAAATAAATGATAACTTTTCCTTTCAAAATGTTTATTTGGGATGTTTAATTCAGGTGAAACACATGGGAAGATTATTCATTCAGTGATGTTTTCAGTCAATAGCTACTTATATATACAGAGTACTTACCAGAATCTAGATATACAATGGTAAACAGAAATGGAAATGTTCCCTGATCTTATAGAATCTAAGTTCCAGTGAAAAAGGCAGCCATCAGAAAACAATCACACATTTGTATATAATTTCCAACTCTAATAAGTACCATGAAGAAAAGTTACAGGCTGTAATTATATGAGGAAATGATATCTGTCCTGAAATCCAAAAGAAAGAGGAGTTTACTATCTGGATAGGATGAGAAGAGCAGAAGTGCAAGTGTGGAGGGCAAAAGTAGGAGGGACCCCTCAAGATCCCTCAGCAAGTTAGCAGCACTGTGTGTAAAGAGGAATGGAAAACATGGTAAGAGCTGAGGCTTCAAGAGGACACACAGGGCAGGTGGAGGCCTTAATTACTCATGCATGGAATGTTGCCTTTATTTATTTTATTTTATTTTATTATTTTTTTAGTGTTCCAAGATTCATTGTTTATGCACCACACCCAGTGCTCCACACAATACATGCCTTCCTTAATACCCACCACCAGGCTCACCTAACCCTTCACCCATATTTTTTAAATGATAAAGTAATGAAGCTTTTAATTAAAGTAGTATCATAATCACATTTATGTTTTTAATTATTATTTTTGTCTCAGTGATGATAACAGACTAATGATGATGATATGATGATGATGATGATGATAGACTAATATGGCCATTAAAAATGGTCATAAGCAGATGAATTAAAAAGTTACTTCAGAAGTCCACTTTGGATAAAGGTGATTTTGGTGAAACCTAAGCCGTGCATGGATTTGAGATGTATTTATTAGGCAAATAAAATATACTGCGGTGATGGACTGAATAGGACTCTCTGTTATATGAGTGTGTCGAGAATTCCTGCAACAATATATTATTGAACACCTATTATGCACTAGAGCTAAACTGCAGTCTTGAGTGAGATGATTTCTTAGTTTCCAAAGACTTAACAGTCTAGGAGACTAGACAGAAATGGCTAGTATGTTTTTAAGTGCAGCTAAATCGGCTTTTCTCTCCAATCATTGCAGATAGTCACAAATTAGCAATTAATTCTGTTGACATCTACAAATGTAGATATTTATAAGAACTAATCAAACATATGCCCATATGTATCAAATGTAATAGCTTAGACTTTAGGGTGCCTTATTTCCAGCAACATTCTATTTGGGACCATTTGCTAATATTTCTCATTTAGCAAAGGTGATAAAATATCCTCAAGCCTTGCGGGGTGAAATGATGTAACTCCTGAAAATTGCTGTATTTGTGAAAACATCTTACACTCTCACACTATGAACTCTTCCCAATAAGTAGATAAATAAGAATTCAGTGAGCAATCTAGACCCATTATCTTATCTCCCTTCTGTTTCATCAAAACTGCACTTTGCAGCTTGGGCACTTAGCCAGAAGCCTAGAAGATATCTCTTACAGATTATGCTTAGCCCCTTTATGACAGTCTAAATCAGGCCCTTAAAATGAGAAACATCATTGTCATAACGTTCAAAGCTTCTGGTGAGGCAAGCAGAGTCTAGCACTTTGGAAGTACTGATTGCAAGAAAAAGAAAGCAGTTCAAACTAGCTTAAAAAGGAAATTCACTGGGACGCCTGGATAGCTGAGTTGGTTAAGCGGCTGCCTTCGGCTCAGGTCATGATCCCAGCGTTCTGGGATTGAGTCCCACATTAGGCTCCTTGGTCGGCAGGGAGCCTGCTTCTCCCTCTGCCTCTGCCTGCCACTCTGTCTGCCTGTGCTTGCTCATTTTCTCTCTCTCTCTCTCTGACAAATAAATAAATAAAATCTTAAAAAAACAGGAAATTCACTGGTGCCAGAAATGCCCCATGGCAATGGATATTTACATGTGACTCAAATATGCAAGGGTTTAGGAAGTATTTCTTCTGTATATCCGTCTTGGGGGCGAGAAGGGAGTGGGAAGCAAATACTTGAAAATGGGCTTCGGTCAACCAGGAGTTGAATCAAAACAAAGAACTTGAGAGGAAAGCATCTAGTATATTCCTGGAAAGGAAAGCTATTGCGGGGAACCTGGGTGGCTCAGTGGGCTAAAGCCTCTGCCTTCGGCTCAGGTCATGATTCCAGGGTCCTGGGATCGAGCCCCGCATCTGTCTCTGCTCAGCGGGGAGCCTGCTTCCCACCCCCACCCCCCCCCCCCGCCTGCCTCTCTGCCTACTTGTGATCCCTGTTTGTCAAATAAATAAATAAAATCTTTAAAAAAAAAAAAAAAAAGGAAAGCTGTTGCATTGTTTGGTGGTAATACTCTGTAACTATTTCTATGTAAAATTGAATTAATTGACCATGGGGAAAAATAAAGGAAATTCACTGGAGGGATTTTTCATCTCACTGTGGACAGACCTAATGATAACAGAAGCAAAGTGAGTTGCAGAGGGTCACAGAGCAGGAGGAAGGATGCAGGAGGAAGGATGCAGCATTTAACTATCGAGAAGAACAGCCTCAGGAGCATGACACTGTCAGCAATGAGAACAAAAGCACAGCCGCCGTGCCACCACCAGCTCTGCTCTTCAGGCAGAACTGAGGAAGGCTAACAAATGTCCAAATGTCCACTGCCTGCAGTTCTGATGGCCCAGTGTGGGCAGAGCTCTCAGAATTTCGGCACCTGGATACATTTTGGAAATGTCAGTGTTCGATTTTAGACTCACAAACATTCTGGATACTTGTGGAAAGTTGAGTAGATATGGGGGAACGGCACTCACTAACCAAACCCAGAATGACTATGGATGCTCTGGGGTTACCTTGGAAGCTGTACTGAAGATGTATCACGCTCCCAGCCCTGGACTCCGCCACCCAGCTGCCTGGGGTTCAGATCCAGCTCATCACCTCCTAACTGTGTTTTCTTGAGCAAGTTCCTTGGCTGGCTTCCATTCTCCGTGCCCTCACGAGTAACTTAGAGATGGAGTGATCTGAAGATAAAATAGACAATATGCTCTAAAGTCTTAGCTCAAGGCTGGAAAATTCTCAGTGCTAAGTTAGTGATTTTGCTGTTGTTGTTTTACGACACCACCATGGTCATTGTCAACTTCATTATTTTACACAACACGAAGACAGTGAACTTACAAATTCACTTAGGCGATTAAAGGGTGACTCAGACAAAAACTGGCCGTAGTGCATTTGAGAAGAGAAAATCAGAATCACACCTTTGCAAAGAAAGCTATTTATAATTACAAAAGTTTTAAATTTCCGGATGGAAAATATTTGCTACAGGGTCACTATGTCAGAAGGACAAAGATCTCGTTGTCTAGAAATGCAAGTATTTTCTCCCAGATCTGTTGGAGAAACATATTTCAGGAGGTATCTTTAGATGTCCGTTAGAGACTTGGGATTTTTTCACTTATGAATTCCTTCCTTTTGATTTATGTGAGGCAATGGGAGTGATAGAGGGTCATGTTATATTGGTTAAGAATTTAAAATCCGAAGTCAGACTGCCAGCTTCAAAGCTATACTTTAGTTCTCTAGCTGTGTAATCTTGGTTACTACCTAAGCAAGGTAGTAACCAAGAAGTTACTACCTAACTTCTTCAAGCTCATTTCCTTATTTATAAAATGGCAGTAGAAATAATTTTAATGCACATCTCACAGAGTTGTTTTGACAATTAAACTAAATAATGAGGTAACATAGGGCAGTTAAATCAACAAAAAGTACAGATCTTCATCAACTTACAATGGGGTTGTAATCCTCATAAACCCATTACAAATTGAAAATATATTAAATATGTTAAAACACACTTAATATGCCTAAGGTACCAATCAATACAGCTTAGCCTAGCCTACCTTAAATGTGCTCAGAGCATTTACATTAGCCTATAGTTGGGCAAAATCATCTAACACAAAGCTTATTTTATAATAAAGTGTTGAATATCTTATATAATTTGGTAGATAATGTGCTAGAAGTGAAAAACAGAATGGTTGTCTGTGTCCTGGTTTTTTACTCTCATGATCATGCGGCTGACTGGGAGCAGGGAGCTGCCCAGCCCACGAGAGAGTATCACACTACATATTTCTAGCCTAGGAAAACATAAACATTCCAAATTCAAAGTACAGTTTCTACTGAGTGAGTATCATCTTCACACCCCTATAAAGTCAAAAAATCACAGCTAGAACCATCAAAAGTTGGGGACCTTCTGCAATAGGTATGAACACACACAGCTCAACTTATATGGGTATAACTCACTTAGGAACTTTCTCTCTTCCTTTAACAACATAGTACAATACTCCTCCATCTTTGATGCATCCCAGAACCATTAGCAAACCCTTAAAAATAATTCATGTCCTAAACTCTAAAGTTAGACAGAAAGAATATGATGTTTATTTTTTATAAATGTATTCCACATGCAAAAATGTAACCAATATTTAGAAGTATCTATTTGGCTAATTAAGTAACATGTTCAAGTAATATGAAGTTTTGTTTGGATTTCTTTTATATGAAAATTTTTCCCAGGAGGGTGATTTATTTTTTAAGAAAATCTTGCTCCTATGCACGTTTGTACTGTCAATGAGACATCTGAACACTTTGTAAGTACAGTTAATTAGAAAAAATTTATTTTGTCCTGGATCATTCAGGATATTTTAGGTCATCATTTGAATACCCAAAATACCTAATTGAGAGTTGAATTTCATATTTGAGATCAGTTCCTTGACTTTCCCACATCTTAAAAAAAATAATAATGGAATAGTTGGGAATAAAATTGAATAACTGAGATAATGGAGAGAGAAGTTTTGACAAATTGATGCTTAATAAATAAAAAATAAACTTTGTGATGAATAATATTATTCTGTCCACATAAAGATATATAAAAAAAACCTGCATTTGTTTCAAGATATATGGTATCATTAATTTTATGAGATGAAATCCCTCTAATGCTTTCATAGTTTTTTCTGTGTCATTTTCCTCCAAATTCAAGTCTTAAAATAAATTCAAATTATTCACATATTCTTATTAGGACTGTTTATTCAGAGACTGCTTTGTTAAAGTAAGGGAAATCTCAGGACGCCTGGGTGGCTCAGTTGGTTAAGCGGCTGCCTTCGGCTCAGGTCATGATCCCAGCGTCCTGGGATCGAGTCCCACATCGGGCTCCTTGCTCAGCAGGGAGCCTGCTTCTCCCTCTGCCTCTGCCTGCCACTATGTCTGCCTGTGCTCGCTCACTCTCTCTTCCTCTCTCTGACAAATAAATAAATTTAAAAAAAAATAAAGTAAGGGAAATCTTTCTAAGAATTATTAGTTAAACAAACAAGTTTAAGAAGCATTTCAAGTGCAGCGTGCTCAGCTGAGCCAGAGCTTATGTTATACTCTTTGTCTCTTTGACTTAGTGTTGTGTCTTTCTTCTTTTCCATTCTGCATTGTCTTTTTTTTCTGTTCTGCTTACATATGGCCCATCATAACTGTCAAGAAGATAATGCATTTAGAGGCACTTGGGTGGCTCAGTCGTTAAGCATCTGCCTTCAGCTCAGGTCATGATCCCAGTTTCCTGGAATCAAGCCCCACATCAGGCTCCCTGTGCAATGGGAAGCCTACTTCTCTCTCCCACTCCCCCTGCCTATCTTCTCTCTTTCTCTGTGTCAAATAAATAAATAAAATCTTTTTAAAAAATAATATATATAACAATATATAATATCATTATATAATATATAATAATATATGATATATATCTAATATATAAAATATATATTATAAAATATGTATTTTATATATATATATTTTTAAACCCTTAAATTGACACATGTATTCCGTCTTCATATTTTTTTACTGGACAAGCATGTGATGTTGAGAAGGCAGGGAGTATTTTATGCTTACCTAGAAAAATGAAGTAGAATAAAGTCAATTAGTGACTGAGTTAATGTCACACATATAGTAAATACAAACTTAGGAATCAGTCCCAGTTCCTTAAAATTTAAAATCAGAGCCCTCTCATTATCTTACCATGCTCAAATGATGGTGGTATTGATGGTGGTGATGACGACGTAGGTCGTCAAGGGTAAACACTTCGCTTGGAGATGCCTACTTGGATTAAATAAATTCTATTTTTTAATGAGAAGAACTGGACAAAGGTTTTTGTAGTTCTATGAAAATATTTTTAACTTTCTGTTATAACTGAATATATGAAATATTTTGACTAGGTGAATGTATCTGAAACTAATTGTTTCCTCATGACACATTTCAACATATAGCTTAAATGATAGCTATAGATTTTGAATCTTCTTAAACTTTATTTGGAAACAAACTTTTTTTCCTTTTTTTAGCCAACACTGTCATTTAAACTATGGAAATTGCTGTTTCACTCATTCAAAACTTTAAGAGTACATGACTTTTTAACACTCTAAAAAACAAGAAAGTGTCATTTAATTTTAACAAAATAGTAACTGATTTATGTTTTTGTGTACAATCTCATATATTCTAGTAATTCAAAGAAAAGTCACATAAGAAACTGAGCTCCTAAATTTAAAAAGGCTAATTGGTTAAAAAATAATAACAATAAAATAATTTAAAAATTAAAAAAATTAAAAGGTTAATTGATATAGGCATTTAATTGTGCAGGTTTTTTAGTCTTTCATTTTTGTTCATTCATTGTTTCTCTCCTTAAATAATTTATCTTGAAGTCTCAGAAGGAATTTCAAGTGAATCCAAATTATATTTTCTTTAAAAATGAATTTATTGTTACATCAGAGTAATCAATTATCTATCATTTTGATTTCTTATTCTCTTGGCTTATTTATAAAATAAATTTGTTTACAGTTCAACCCATAATTTTATTTTATAAAATTTGTTATCTACAAATAAGTTTGCAAAGTGAGACATGAGTGATATTTTATGTACCAACTAATGACTAACTACTTGCCAATTATACTAATAAAATTGAAAATTTGAGCATGCTGACTCTTCACTCCATTCTGTGGTTCAACAAACAGTTCAAAAACAAAGCAACATACTACGTATATTAGCTGGTGAATTAAAAGTTTATGGACAACTATTTGGAGTAATAAGTAGTAGTGATAACAAGTGGCAAGAGTAACAAATTCCTAAATATTATAGTTATCCATGCCGTTGAAGTAACATAACGAATAATGAAAGCTATGAAAGTTCTTTTCTCTTTTACATAAATAATAGTAAATGCATTCTGAACCAGCTTCCCATTTATCTATGATTATCATTTCTTTGATCTGCTCTTTCAGTGAGCCAGAAGTGCTGAAGAATGGAAACCAATCATTATTAATTTTTTCCAGAGCAATTTCTTCTAGTTCTCATATATAATATATTCATGACCCATCTTAGAAAATCTGATTGGAGCCTGGGTGGCTCAGTGGGTTAAAGCCTCTAACTTCGGCTCAGGTCATGATGCCAGGGTCCTGGGATCGAGCCCCGTGTTGAGCTCTCTGCCCGGCAGGGAGCCTGCTTCCCTTCCTCTCTCTGCCTGCCTCTCTGCCTACTTGTGATCTCTGTCAAATAGATAAATAAAATATTTTTTTTAAAAAAGAAAATCTGATTGGGGAATTTTATTCACTTTAATTTTTAGGACACATGATTTCTCATGTGAGCTTGTAGAGCTGAATAAAAGTTCAGTTTTTCTAATTATGGTTAAATCCTTAGTTTATTATCTTTGCTTTCTCTTCCATATTCCCCTCTATATATTACTGACTCCCAATAATTAGAACTATCACTATCTTCCACACTGTATCTGTTTTAGTCTCTTTCTATGTTCATTCAGATTGAATTGGCAGTCAAAGGATTAAGAGTGTACTACAAATGTTAATCCCTTCATCCATTAAACCATCAACTAATATAAAAGGAAAGGAAGGAAAGAAGGAGGGGAGGAAAGAAAGAAGGAAAACAAGTTTCCAAATGTGTATTTGACATTATCATCAGTCAGGATGTAACCTCTCAGTCTCTCACTCATTCAAACATCCAGACATCATTTAGAGAAAGCTCTATGTAGAAACTGATTCTGTCAACTACTTTAATGGCAATTTCAGGGCACAATATTTTTTTTTTTGATATTTTATTTGTTTATTTGAGAGAGAGAGAGCACAAGCAGTGGGGTGGGGGGCGGGGCAGAGGGAGAGAGAGATGCAGACTCCCCACTGAGCAGGGATTCCTATGTAGGACACCATCCCAGGACCCTGAGATCATGACCTGAGCTGAAGACAGACGCTTAACAACTGAGTTATCCAGGCACCCCTCAGGGCACAATACTTTAAATGAAAGAAATCAAAACATATTGATAATAAAGAATTTGAAATAAAAAGTTCAAATTCTGATTCTTCTGTACTGTAAACTAAGTTACCCTCAGTAAATAACTTACCTGAATACTGATTTCCCCATCAGGGAATGATAGTGCCAAGTATCTTATATTTAAATGTTTAATTCAGTAATTAGTTTAAATAAATTCTCATGTGGAAACATGAAAATTTAAACCAATCTATAAATAAGGTTGTCTTTTATTAAACAATCTGAAAAATTCAATAGGTGGCGAGTAGTTAACATAATTAAACAAAAAAATGAAGTAAGAAATAGCACTCCACCATTGTAAGATAAATTGTGTTACTTATGAAACCCTGATTTGTAGAAGGAATTTGACAAAATAAGGGAGAACCTGAAGAATCTTAAAACTTATGTCCCTCACCCAATTCTAACTGATGAGCATATTATAAAAGCAACAGGACCAGATGGATGTAACAAATACCACCATCTCCTTCCAAAGTAAATGACAAGTAGAGTGAAATGTTGAGCAAATGCAGGAAGCACTGGATAATTAAACCTGACATTCATTAACATCTTTAACTCGATAATCCTCAATAATTTATTACTCCTTGGAAATACAGAAAATATATCAAGTAGAAGAGATATTTGGAGAAACTCTGGATATTAAAAAAGTCAGTACAGAATGTAGAATAGCTGTATGGCTAGATACCGGGAAAGAATATTCAGTTACATGCTTCCTAGTATACTGAATAGCCTCAAAATGAGGGTTAGCTCCACTGTATCTTCTTAAGGAAAGCAGGCACTCACAATTCCTGAGCGTCACTGCTATGCTGAATGCCCCAAAGTTTTGAGCAGTATACTGAAACTGAGTGCAACAGTTCTCAAACTTTTGGTCTCAAGATATCCTTGCACTCTTAAAAAATATAGAGGATTCCCAAAAGCTTTTGCTTGCACACATTTTAAATATCAATATATGCTTAAAATTGAGAAATTCTTAAATATTATTCTGTTTTAAAAGCTACCTTGTCTAATTTTTTTTTTTTGCTTTATAAACATGTTTGTTTATTTGTTTATTTATGGTTTCACATTTTTACTTAAATTCCAGTTAGCATGCAGTATAATATTAGTTTCAGGAGTAGAATTTAGTGATTCATCACTTACACACAATACCCAGTGCTCATTCCAACAAGTGCCCTCCTTAATACCCATCACCCAAATAGCCCATCTTCTACCTACCTCCCCTCCAGCAACTCTGTTCCCTATAATTGAGTCTATTTTATGGTTTGCCTCTCTTTTTTCCCCTTCTATATTCATTTGTTTTGTTTCTCAAATTCCACTTCTGAGTGAAATCATATGGTATGTATTTCTCAGACTATCTTATTTTGCTTAGCATAATACTCTGTAGTTGCATTCATGTCATAGCAAACAACAAGATTTCATTCTTTTTTTTTAATGGTTGAGTATTGTTCCATTGTATATATATGCCACTTCCTTTCTATATTTCTATATTAACTACAGTTAATATAGAAGAATAATATGTTTCTCTCTGAATCTAAAAATGCCCACAATAATACGAAATCTTCAACAAATTCCTTGAAGGGAGATATTATGAATTTCCTTCTAATTTACTTCTAGTAACCCAGAAGAATATTTCTTGGTAATAATGTATTTTCCAGTTAGTTGTTTTATTTTAAATATAATGTCTTCTATTATTTTCCATCCCTAGTTGAAAGCTGTCTAGCATATGCATTAATCAATTGTGTTGTATTTCATTATAAAAAGTACGTTTATAGTGCCCAATAAATATGTAATAACAACCTAACCCAAACTGATAGATTCTTTTCATTCTGGGTCATAATATATGATTACTATTTTAACTATAACTATCTATAGTTCTCCTATTCCTGAGACTAATATAATGTTGTATGTTACTTATATTTCAATAAATAAAGTTCTTTCAAAATTAAAAAAAAACTACCTTAATAAACCCACTACAAGTCAACCCTTTGTAATGAAAGTAACTGCATTTTCTAAAAAAATAAAACAAAAATCAGCAAAAAGAGTAATATCATCTTATATTTTAGCAAATTACTTTAATATCTTGACTAAAAGAAGATAGCTGCACTTCATATCTACATCTGAATTCAAACTATTGTGATTTGTAGCTCTGGATAAAGTTGATGAAGAAAATCCAGCCTCATGCACATATGTAAGTACAAATGGGAACAGTATATTAATAGCCTTTTCATACAGTTAGGGATATTCTCCTTTGACATGATACCAAAACTGGACAAGTGTTTCATAAACGTTGGTTACAATGTGAGATGTGAAACAATATGAATAAATACTTTTGTTCCTTATATTAACGTGAATTGGTTTTTCTTGTAGTTTGTTTTTGAAATTAGTCTTTTTAATTTTTTTTAATTCCAACATAGTTTATGTCAGTGTTCTATCAGTTTCAGATATACAGTATAGTGATTCAACAGCCCCATATTTTGTGCTCATCAAGATAAGTGTACTCTTAATCCCCTTCACCTAATTTTTTGTACTTTGAATGGATCCTTTGCTCATGCATAATTTTGTGACACAATGAGGAAGTTTCAGAAAATATTGGTTCCCTGAGAAATGCAGATTTTTCAAAAGTTGACACATTTTATTATATGTTATCAAGAAATCACATTCATTAACAACATAAGCAATGTCATCAGCTACAGACATTGGGAAGCTGTCAACCTCATGGTGATGGATAGAAATTTTCCAAAATTCTCATTTTCTTTTGTGTCTCAGTTAGTTTGGGCTGCCATAGAAAAGGAACATAGACTGGGTGGCTTTTAAACAACACACATGTATTTTCTCACAGGTCTAGAGGCTGGAAGCCTAAAATTAGAGTGCCAGCCCACATGGTCCAGTTCTGGTAATAGCCCTCTTCCAGGTTACAGACTGTGGACTTCTTGTATCCTCAAGTGGTAGAGAGCAGAGAGAAATAAGCTCTATGGCACTTAGAAGGGCACTGATCCCATTCATATGGGCTCCATCCTAATGACATCATTTATTCCTAATTATTTTCCAATGGACCATCTTCTAATAGCATCACATTGGAAGGTAGTATTTTAACATACGAATTTGGAGGGGTCACAAAAACTCAGTTCATAACATCTTGAGAACTCAAATATTATCATTGGTGACAGCCACTCTTTGTTTTCCTTGAAGTGTTAGACTTCCTTTCATTCATTTTCAAGAAAACATATGATAGATACTCAAGTCTGGATAATCATCATCTGTCAGTCATTCTTTCAAGCACAAGCAATGTTCTGTGTAAAAGCTTCAGATTCAGCTTGCAACTTGATTGCACCAGTGTTTTTCTTGAAGAAAGCATTATGAATTAGAATGCAGCAAATTGTTTTAAAAATAATTTTTTCACTTTGTCAATTTTTTGAAAATATAGGCAGTCAGAGATGGACATTTAGCAACATTGGTAATTATTACCACTTTCCCAGGACATTTTCAAGTGAAACAGGAACTTTTTTAGTTAAGAGAAGGTGGCTGTAAAGATTAGTTCTAGGACTAGCAATAGTACTAATACTTAGTATGATAGTTTGTTCTTGCCACTGCTTTGATTTATGCCCTAGCACCAGCTATTTTACACATCGCTGCAAAAGGCAATGCAGTGCAGGAAGGAAATGAAATCTCTGTATTGTTATGGCAATTGTTTTGAATTTGCAGACTCCCTGAAAGCTCATCTAGGACCACTGGGGCTCCATAGGCTACATTTTGAGAATGGCTGGCCTAATGTAAATTCATTTCCAAATAAAAGTTTTCTAAATGGGTCCAAAGAAAGGATTGAATAGCTCATCCAGCTATGGCAGTTAAAGGAATTTGAAATAGAGGAGCACAAGGGAAAACAGAAAAGATAATAAACAGAAGCCAGAAGGGGCGACAGCTGTAATACTGAGAGGAGACTAGAGTGCAGAAAGTTGGAGATACATGGATGCAAAAAGAGGCAGAGAGGAGGGGAACTGAGGCTGTGTGATATCAGGCCATCAGAGTTGCTGGGGGAACCGTTGGTGCTGTATTAGTAATAATGTTAAGGATTTTCTTAAACCAAAACCATTAAACCATTAAGAAAAAAGATCTTAGTTTCCTAATTGTCATACAGATAAAAAATAGTGTTTCCTTACAAATAGACTTTTAATATATCTTTGTCACCAGAGGTAGCATTTACATGTTTCTATTTCTGGGAATTGAAAAAGCTTTTTGATGAAATAAGTATAGGTCTTTAGAGCAAATTGTAATTATTCCTTTGTGTAGTGTTTATCAGAAAGTAAGTCTACTATATCAGTGGAGAACAACCTTAGGTTTCATTAATAGGAACCAAATGGGTTAAGACCATGAATTCAGAAAGATATGTATGGGTCAGCCAAAGAGAGAACAAAAGCTTGGAGGCTGGTGACAGATAAATAATAGCAACAAAAATAATAATAATCATATGAACAAAATATGTTTTCTATCTTGTTTTTCTTACTGAAACAAGAGTGAAAAAAATTAAGATCATGTTTGCAGACCAAACATACAGGCAAAGATCTCAAAAAAGACCAGCAGTCACACATCATTCTTATTGTCTTTACTGCGGGTTAACTTGCTGCATATATGAAAAATATAGTCAACAGGAATCACTGGCAACCATCAGCTAGTTACTTTTTGGGGAGAAAACTGGGAAGAAATTCAAAAGAAAATTTCACAGTGTAAAAAATGGAGACTTTGAGAGATTGATTTTGTGTTTTATGTAGGATCAGTTTTGTTAGGTTTCACTGCTCAGGAACTACCTACATAATGCAAAGCCTCTGGACTGCTCACTAACATGTTCATGCATGATATGAACTATATGTTTGTGCATTTCAGTTGCCACTAAGCTCTTTTTGTGGCCTTACTGTGTGGGGAGCAATGGTGGGCCCAAGTTTCCCCAAGAAGTGGCTTTGGAAATTCCATTTTGATTTTTCTTAGAATGGAGGTAATGCCGTATCTAGATGCCTAAGAAATTTTAAGCCCACCCAAACATGTAGGTTAAGGCAACAGAGTGAGTCAAAAATTGCAAAATACTTGTACATCATTACTCATTACTTAAAGACATTGTAGTCAACACTCAATATAAGAAAGACAGAGGTTATTTCTTTCCTTTTTGTTCAATTAAAAATCTAGCATAACATTTTCTTAGAACTGCAAGGAAAGAAGTCTAAAGTTCAACTAGAAGAATGAGGTGATACTGGCCAACACAGTTTTGAAAAAGAGTAATGACAGTGGTTTACCTTCTAGATATTAAAATAATTATAATGTTTTGTGCTATGTATTTATCTTATGATACAGTTTTGTCCTTTCTGTTCTATAAGTATGAAATATTTCATAATTAAAATGAAAAATAGAGTGTTATCATTAAAAGCACAAATAAACCAATGGTACATTACTATTAATATCCAGATAATACAAAAACTCACTATTGGTTAGAGGTAGTATAATTGCCAATGAAACATTGTTATTCAATACGTGTCACTCGCACAACTGGGTGAATACTTAAGAAAACATAATTTTATCTTCACTCCCAGAAAATTTCTAAAAGTGTAAACAAATTGTAAGTGAACAAACACCAATAATAACACAGCAATCTTTATTTTATAACACCAATACACCTGAAATACATATATGCACACAATATATAAGCCAATTAAAGGTACCTTTCAGAAGTTACAGAAGCTAAATCTTTTATATTTGAATACTTCTCAAAAACTTATCAGGTAAACCATAAACTCAATACAGGGGAAAATATGCACATAAAATCTTAGAGGAATGGCAAATAAATAAACATTAATGTTTATTGGCAATTAATAAAAATTAAGTTAACCCAACTATGATTGAAAAGAAATAAAATTATGATGATAAAATTCCAAATATAAATTTTAAATTAACCAAAGTTTAGAAACATAATAGTACTTAATATTGGTAATTGTATGTTTGATGGACACTTTTGTATTTATTTATGAGAATGTAAATAGTAAGAAAAATCTCTGGAAAATATTGCATTTTCTATTAATTTGCATTGAAAAAAAAAAGAGTTTTACCCTTCAACCTTTTAATTCCACCTTAAGAGACACAAACAAATGGAGAATTAGAGAATTAAGCAGGGGTTTATATAAGAGAAGTGGTTCCATCCAAGGATCTGAAACTGGATCCTCAATATTTGGGGTATCTTGCTGTAATCTTCTACTTCTAAGGATGATTTTTGAATTTTTTCTTTTTACTATAGAATAATTCTTTTTCTTTTTTAAACAACATTTCAGTACTGGTAGAATACAGCCTTTCCTGTCCTTAATGGAGTCTATTATTACTGAATTTGCTTTTTGAAGGGAGTGAATGCCCTTTGTTGGCAAAACATAGTATGTGATGGAAGGCTGAAATACCTGCTGTCATAACTAAACAAAAAAAAAAGAAAGAAAAAGAAAAAGCTAAATTAATTACAAAATTATATTATGAAAGGCATCAGGGAGCTTCATGTAAACAATGAGGAGCAGATGATCAAAACTCTGGAGGGGAGAGAATTGTGTTGATGTAAACTGATGGAATCCAGCTCGCTGTTCATTTTCCCTCACTCTGGGTATATGCCAGTTTCTACCAAGGAATGTTTACTAAGTTTAGGGTCTGTTTTGGAAGACAGGAAAGCTAGGCCAAACATTTCCAAAAGGCAGAGTAAAATTTTTCACAGACTGAGTGATCCTTGGATTCAAAGGTCTGATAGAGAAGGTGCGGCCTCCAAAACATGACAAGCATCCACCTCAAAACTGAAACTACAGGAGACTGCTGGCTGAAGAGCTGAGGTGGGAACAGAAAGACTAAGAGTTAAATGTCCCCTATCCTTTCATTGCTGAGGAGGTAACTCCCTGGATTGAGGATTTGCCTCCATATTATCTTTCTGTCAGAGAAAACGGGACTATTTCTGATGGGCCAGAACATCATCTGGAGCCTCTACACAACATTAACATATTAACACACATTTTGTGTCAATATTAACATACATTTATACAGGTTAGAATATGACTAAAAATTACTATACATACGAAGAGGACAGACTATGTGACCAATAACCAAGGAAAAAACTAAGGACACAGAAACAAATCTAGATATTATCCAGATGTTAGAGTTGGAAGATAAGGACATTAAAGTTACCATAACACAAATGTTCAATAAAATAGGAAAGACCAGCAAAATAGATAAAGGCATGGGGAAGTTTACCACTGAACTGCATTCTATAAAAAGAGAAAATTATTATTTCAGAAATTTTTGAATAACATTAGAAAGTAAACATTATATTTCAAACTAAGGAATCAATGTATTTTTTAACAGTGAATTGGCTACAGAAGAAACAAAGACTAGTGACACGGGATCAATTAAAAAAAATATCCAAAGGAGACCACAAGGAAAAATACAATTTAAAAAAAGATGTGTGTGACACTCTGGTATATAAATTATAAATCACTAAATCCTACACTGAAATTAATATTACACTCTATGTTAACTAACTGGAATTTATTATGTATTTATTTATTTATTTAATGGGTGGGGAGGGGCAGAGGGAAGGAAGAGACTCTTAAGCAGACTCCACACGGAGCACAGAGCCTGACATGGGGCTTGATCTCACAACCGTAAGGTCATGACCTGAGCTGAAATCAAGAGTTTGACACTTAACCAACTGAGCAACCCAGAAACCCCTTAACTAACTGTAATTTAAACTAAAACTTGAAAAAAATAATTAAAAAATAAAAATAAATAGAAGTGAAGAATAAAAAAGATGTGTATGAGAGAAATGTGAGACATACATTATACATGACTTTTTACTTGTATGTCATATTTAAGTAAAAACATTTTTTTAATTAAAAGTATTTTTTTCCAGCTGGTTTTGCTTCTTTAATACTCCAGATATTTTTTGAGGTCACTTTATCAATTTAAAATAAAATTACACTGAATTTGTCACTAACTGAATTAAGTTTATAAATTATTTTATAGAGGTCTGTCATTTTTACAAGTCCCATCCACACACTTAAAACACGTATGCCACATCACTTATTCATTTTTTTAAAATATTCTTAGTTAACTTTAATATAATTCAACAGTTTTACTATTCTGATCCTGGAGATTTCTTACGAAGTTTAATTTTGAGTATACTTTGATTATTCCTGAAACTATTTTGAATATAATACTTTATATTGTTTTTCTTGAAGAGTTTTCATGATAGAGAAGCTATTGATTGCAATGTATTTATTTTTTTTCTTATTATTATACTGCAGGTAGAAAAGTCACGTAATATGTACATCTTAATTCATACTTATAATTTCCTTATTTATATCTTTGATTTTAAATTCTTTTAAAATCACATATGGTAGGAAATGATAGTTGTTTGCAAGTGTCACTGACATACTCCTAGCTCACCAGGAGTATTACTAATGTAGTGGTTCATCCCAAGAGTATATTCATAGTACAGTGATGAGACTCTCCGCAGGAATAAATACAATGGGTGCCTACTGACTGACACAGAATGAAAATACAGTAAATATTTTAAATATAGATTAATAGATAGGCAAATTTATTCTCTGATCTTCCAAGAGATTTTTATTCCACAATTTTCAAATCTCTTCCTAAGCTTAAAGAATTTGATCTTCTTTTTTTCTCTATACCATACATTTCCTAGATTATACATCATATTATATAAGTATCAAACAAAACAATCATATATAGGATCGTAATACTTCTGAAGAATTTGGAATCATCAATATTCAAAATCAAATATATGGCTACCTAGTCTTATTCTTTTTGACAAATGCTTGGCCATGCAGTCCAACAAGTCAATTTGTATTTTGAGACAATGGTTCTACACCTGCAAGACTTTTGTATTAAACTTCTCTACATTTCAGTATATTGGAAACAATATTAATATATTGTAAAAGTAGAAATGTTTTACTCAGTTGTATGTGTATCTATATATCTACATTTATCTTTGTCTATCCATGCAAACTGCAATGATAATTTCACTCAGAGATTTTTTGATTGGCTCCCATTTTTATATAATTTTCACAAAAAAATCTTTACATGATATCCTTCTAAAAGGACACTATGATGATGATATTTATACACTCTGCTATAATATGAAATATGCCCATTAAGTACACATTAGTACTAGTAAAATGCACAGGCATTTTCTTACTTATATCCTGAGAAGCTAAATGGTCCAGGTTTTCTTTCCAAGTCAGACCACTAAGTGAATAGGGTTGCGACTATTAACGGTGGCTAGAGGTACTATGTGGTAAAACAAAATAAAACAAAGGATGACCACCTACAGCTGTGCCTGGATATGTAGGAAAAAAAGGTAATATATATAGAAAACACCTATTTGCACAAGCCTGTCTTCTTCACACATACGTAGACACAGATACACACACAAACACACACACACACATTTAATTTATTTAAACTTACAACATAAATCCAATTACTATCCATATGTTAGAAGTGAGGAAACTTTAATTTTTTTTTTTATTTTTATAAACATATAATGTATTTTTATCCCCAGGGGTACATGTCTGTGAATCACCAGGTTTACACACTTCACAGCACTAACCATAGCACATAACCTCCCCAATGTCCATTACCCCACCCCCCTTTCCCTTCCCCCCTCTCCCCAGCAACCCTCAGTTTGTTTTGTGAGATTAAGAGACCAAGAAATACTGGGTTTTCTCATCTAGAAAGTCAAAGATTAGAGTGGGAATCAGGAGAAGAAACAAACCGAAGACCGAGTGCAAAAAATACATGGGTGGAGTCAACATCAATATACCAAATTCTAGCAATTCTTGGAACTTTATGAAATAATACAAAAATAGAAACTCATTTTTCTAGGAATAGTTGTGCACTTGGGTATTACATGTAATGTGTGTATACATATATTCTCTAAGTAAATTTCTTAATTTTAAGTTGATAAAATGAGAGTTTATTGAAGAAAAATAAAGTTGTTCTATATACACTCTAAAAAAAAAGAAATGAGGAAACTGAAAAATTAAGGTACTTTATTAAGGCTGTATGGAATGTTAAACAATGTTACATAGTAGTAAGAAGTAGAGCTATGATTTAAACCCAACTGGTATATTATATAATTCCTCATTTTAACCATGTTGGATTTTTTTTGTTTTACCTCTTATGTAGAAGCTAAGAGTATATAGACAACATGACCTATATCTCTAGTTTATGTTTATAAAACACATAGCACCATACCTAACGTGTACACTCAACTAATGCTCCCTTTACTTCTATCTTTCTCTACTATGTGCAAAAATAGTATCTTCTGGGTATCAGACAGACTTTAACTTAGCAGTACAATGCACTCTAGACTGTCAGACAAAAATCTTAGCAAACATTAAAATTTGGCAAGTGATTTCATTCTTAACCACAGTAGAGTAAATGACAGAATGATCACAGCTATTTGCCCGGAAGGTCCAAGTGTGCAACTGTTACTTGTTATGATTATCAATAGCACTAAATTCCTGCTCAAAAGGGCATTCTAATTCGAGGATAAATTTTATGGCAACCCTACATAAAAACTATATACCTGGTGCTGTCGACTGATTTGTTTGTTCCGTAACCCCCTTTGTGGTGGTATTTGGAGATAGTGCCTTGGGAGGTTATGTGATTTAGATGAGTTCATAACAGTGTGGTCCTTATAAGAGGAGACAGCAGAGAACTTGCTCTCTTCACCCTGTGAAAACACAGACAGAAGCTGTGAAAGCCAGGAGGGGTCTTGCACCAGAACCTAACTATGTGGGTGCCATGATCTCAGGCTTCCAGCCTCTAGAACTGTGAGAAAATAAGTTTCTGTTATTTAAGCTCAGTCTATGCTATTTTGTTACGGTAGCTTGCATTGACATACACATGGCATCAAAATATTGTTAAATACATTGTATTACAATGTAATAACTTACAAACTAAAGTATATGCATATAATGTCTAACTTGCTTTATAACAAGTAGGAAAAAACATGTCTGGCCCTAAACTATACTTCCGAAACTCTGATTTTAGTTTAAGTATAAATTTAAAATTTCAATCTAAAAACAACAGAAGATAAATTTATATTATATAATTTTTTAAAAATGTGCTTCTATTATGGCAAAAATATTTAACTTGATTTTAATTGTCATTAGTATCAACATCAAAATTTGTTTCAAAACATTTCATACTTAACTCCTAAATAACTTATCAGTTATTATCTAATGGACAAAATAAGCAGATTAAATCACAGAGTTTTGTTCTAGACATATTGAAATTTTTATTATATATCAATTTAATTCTTCAAATCTTCAAAAATGCTTATTTCTACAGTTTAATAGAGAAAAAAGGATCCGTGTGATATGAATTGAAAGATTAGTTGACATCAATATACCAAGTGCCCTAAATTCTACAGTAAATATTAACCTGTACTCAAAATTCCTTGCCATCCAGATTGGTGATATACTTGTTTGCTTATATTGTGACCATTTGGGTCTGTTGAAGATTCAGCAAGTTCATTGCCATTGCCAAGTGTGTAAATCTGACTTTAGCTTGTTCAAGTCTCTGTGCCATCACTATTCATATATTGTTGACTTCACTGTTAAGTATCTCTCTTATTATATCATAATATAGTGAATAGAGAATCATATACACATAAATATAACTTCTTTCATCTATAATGTAATGATTGGGAAAATGCATAGGTGTGCTTGCAAGAAGCAAACAGAAGTCTAAAGGCTATTAAGTTTTGATAAGAATCTTATTTCTTTCAGAAAAAATAGAAGGGTTCATAAATATAATTTATATTGTCTATGGGTGTGCAAATGTGCCTGAATCTATGCATTTAAATGTATGGCTCCATTGATTCCTGGAAATTTCAAAAATAATTGTGAAGTTACCTTATACTTTGGTTAAGAATGTCATTCACATTTACAAAATATAAAGGATTCTTTTTCTTCTCTCATCAATATGTTAGTAATATTGTCCCGTCAATCTCTTAGACAATATAATCAATGAGAATGTACCTGGATATAATTTCACTTTGTTAGTTCTGCCACATATGATATAATTCAATTAAGATATTGGGGGAATATATATACTCAACATTATATCAAATTCATCGATAATCCCAAGAATGAGGCATTAAGTTATCATTAGAACCAAAAATGTCCAAACTTCTAAAATGCCTTATAAAATATTTCTGTTAATATTTATGCACCCAATACATTGCCTTTATATCACAAAATTTGATGTTCTATTCATCTGATAGGCATGTATGTGTCTTGTTGGGTTACAAAGAAGCATAAGAGGAAAAATAACAAAATGCATAGATATCATGGCAATCAGGTTTCACATTAAGAATTCTGTTGCTAGTATGAAAAGATAGACTGCTTGGTTAAAAACCAGGTAAAGTCAATATTAACTTTATCATAGAAACATATGGCATTGGACATAATGAAATTTATTTCATAGCTCTATTTTATCATTTGTATCTTATTGCCATTTTTGGATAAAAGCAATTTTATTTGGATATATTTTTCTTTGTATTAATCTGGTTTTTATTTTTGTTGTTCTTAAATTTAGGAAGTAGCAGATAATAAAAATGAAAATGATTATATGTAACATTTAATAAGTGTTTTCTATGGACTAGTCACAGTACTAAGTATTTTATCCCTGATCTTATGTTTGCAAATCACTGCCTCATTATAATTTCACCTTAATTCACATTAAAAAAATGCCACTAAAGTTTTGGTAACGGTAGTTTGTTATAGGAAGAAAAAAAAAGCCAAACCACTACTAAACAAACTAATAGTTTATAATTACTAGACTGGCAGTCCTTCTATGGTCATTTGCATTACTACATACTGCATATTGTAATATATATTTACACAATAACATTTTGAGGAATTTTTTTAAACTAACATTTAACCTAAACATATACATAACTTGGAAGATTTAGCCAATATATCATATTAGATTATATATCTGATCAATATATCATATCAGAATATGTTAAATTTCATTTAGGTGATTTCATCAGGCTTCCCGCCTCTAGAACTGTGAGAAAATAAGTTTCTGTTATTTAAGCTCAGTCTATGCTATTTTGTTACGGTAGCTTGCACTGACATACACATGGCGTCAAAATATTGTTAAATACATTGTATCGCAACGTAATAACTTAACAAACTAAAGTGTATGCATATAATGTCTAACTTGCTTTATAACAAGTAGGAAAAAACATCTCTGGCCCTAAACTATACTTCTGAAACTCTGATTTTAGTTTAAGTATAAATTTAAAATTTCAATCTAAAAACAACAGAAGATAAATTTATATTATATAATTTTTTTAAAATGTTGTGCTTCTATTATGGCAATATATCAGTTAAATGCTGAGGTTTATTCATGAGTAGATTTATATAGGCCTGATAGTATTTTCAGTTTTAGAGAAGATTGATTTTCACACAGATTTTGATTGAAATGAAACACACACAACAGTCCCTAATCTGTTCCTCCCTGTTTCCCCTCCCTCTCTGCTAGGGATCTGGTGTTATGGGTATAATTGTCTAGATTCTAAAGATAGACACTTGAAACTGTTTTAGAATTTTTTCCTTTTGGTTTTTCCAATAAAGTGTCTTAAAATACCATGACTTCTCTTCCCTTCCCCATGCCTCTGAGAAGAATATAGTTTTCCTGATACTTAACTTTTAAGTAATTTGGGATCATCAAAATATATCTTGAATTTTTGATGGGAAGTGTCAGCTTTGTATATTAGAAGTCATGGACCAACAACAGATAAGACCAAGTCCTAAACATTATATGATCTTATGATGTCTCTCTCCCTGCTTCTTTGTTATGTATAGGGCGACCTATAGTACAGGGTTAAATCTGCCACAATAACACAGTAATGTTCCCTTTCATTCTTAAATGTGTCCCAGTTGTTCAGAAGATAAATCATATGGTCACTCTATTTATGTGGAACATAGTATGGGAATGGAAGCAATTGAGAAGAATCTGGAAAAAGTATTTAATATCAGACCATAGTAGCTCTTCCAGAATATGCCTCTTAGAGTCAGGCTTCCAGAGGGCATTCTTTGATTTCCCATGCACAGTGAAGGACATATAGTCAATATTAACTGCCAGGATGTTATGAGCAAAAAAGATCCACAGTTCTTTATTATCTTAAGACTCTAGAGGGTCACCCTAGTAACTTGGCTCTTGAAATAGAAAAAAATTTAAAATTTTTCTTTTGTATAATCAGGACACATTTATATTTGTATATTTAAATTAAAATGAATAATATTATTAGTGCACAGTTACTTTAAGACACCTGATGGAGAGCAATAATTCAGTAATACAAACAGGTAAATTAGTGTAACTAGAAAAGATTAGAATCTATGGATGAAGATGTGTTCTTTCCAAAGCAGAGATAACTGAGATTCTAATTTAGTAGGTATGGAAAGGAGCTTCAGAATCTGTGCTGAACAGGTCAAAAACAAAAAATAGATTCCTATAGATAATTATAATTTTTCCCAGGTTGAGAAACACCACTGTAGCTATAATTCACTTTGTAATACTGTTGATTAGAACCGTTCAGACATGAGATACTCTGCATGGCACGAGGTAGATTGGTGGACACAGATATGAGTGCTATCATTTTTAAGACTTCAGGATAGTTGGGAAGGCAGGCAATATGAGTAAGCAAGTAGTTAAATAGTTATATACCCAGAAGATGGTAAATGTTATCAAGAAAAAGAGCAGCAGGCTATTTGTAAAAGATAACAGAGAAGGAGTACTTTTGATTACTTTTGATTGGTAGTGGACAACTCCAACTTGATGGGTGTGTCATTATTATAATGCGACCTTACCTTCCACATGAGTATACCTGTGACTTAGACTCCCCGTTAAATTTCCATATTTTAACATGATTTTTTCCCCAGCAATGGCACATGGCCTAAGAATGAGAAATTATTACTTTGTCTGGGAAATTTACTGCTTATTGGGAAATAGGAGCCACCTTTACTTTGACATTACTACTACAAGGATGACTAAGCCTAGACCAACCAGTGGGCATATTTTCTACCACAAAGGAAAACTTTCCTATGAAAGTTGCCAGCACATAAGAGAGTAAAGGTCAGAGATAAAGAGACTGAGCTCTAATGGCATAGTTGATGGTATGCTTGTTTTTCTCTACATGTAGCTTGGCTTCTTGAACTCAGCTTCATTCCTTGGATTGCCCAATTATGTGACTCAGTGTTTCTTCGTTTAGCTTACATTAGTTGGACAGTTGAGCTTCTGTCACTTTCAACTGAAAAATACTGACATTTGTCTGAGATATAAAAGATCAGACTCAAGCTTCTTGCTTAATCTCAGATAGTTAACAATTTTTTCATTTTAAAAAATTATATGCTTATATTTTAATATTCTTAGGACTATAGGGAGAGTTAGGTGCTTTCTTTTTTTTAATTTTGGGATCACTTCAAAACCTGAATTCCTTCTAAGAAAAACAACATGAATTGAATGTATTATTTTTTTTAGGATTTTATTAATTCATTTGACACAGAGAGACACAGCAAGAGAGGGAACACAAGCAGAGGGAGTGGGAGAGGGAGGAGGAGGCTCCCCGCTCAGTAGGGAGCCCCATGCCAGGCTCGATCCAGGACCCTGTGATCATGACCTGAGCCAAAGGCAGCCACTTAACCGACTGAGCCACCCAGGCACCCCATGAATTGAATTTTAAAAATCTGTAGGTTTCCTTATCTGAGGAACTTGTAATGATTTCTGAAATTGCACCCAGCACCGAAATAAGTACTAAGCCAGAAATGAAAAAGTCTCATAATTCTCAAGGAGGCAGAATATGTCTTTGTATGCAGTACCTGAAACTTCCAGCGGATCTGAAGGACACTTGAATTGGTGAAAAGCTGGATCCCTAAATGGCCAGGTGCTGAAAATAGATTAACTTCCAGTAAAACAAAATTCACAGAAGAGGAAGTTTCCAGAGGGCTTAGGAGGAGCCTCTTTGGAGCAAAAGGTGTTAGTGGCTTAAGTGCTTATCACTTTAAAAGGAGATCCTTCTCCCTAAGTAAAACAGGAACTTCAAATAAATAAATATTAATAATAATAAATCAATCAAGAGGTGAGCCCACAAAAAAAAAAAAAAGCCAGCCCAGAATTTATCACTGGAGTTCTGCTGAGGGCATACCACTGGGGACTTATGGGAGTGGCCTATCCACATAGAATATTTCATCACTGACCTTGCTTAGCATTGTTGGGCATTGTGGTAAACAAAACTGGCCAATTTTCAGTATTTTTTATTGCTACTTTTAAAAATTCTCCTGAGACTATGCACTCCCTTTTTGCCTGCCTTGGGGACAGCCTGCCCCAAGTGCCCCACACCCTTAGTATGCCATCAGCTTAGGTAATGCTGGCATAACTGTAATCACTAAAATAACTTCAGTCTTCTTCACTAGCCCTAGGAGAGTGGTTAACTTGGATGACTAGGAGAAGAGACAATTACCAAGCAAAACACTGACCATCAGGGAGAAGGTATAACTACAAAGTATCATTCTAGACCCATGTCCAATTCCTCTCTGTTCATTAACATAACTACACAGGAGAAAAAACTCAGTCCTTCATACCACAGAAAAGTGATAGACTGAGGAGTATTTCCAGAGATACCAGGACTGTGGAGCATGATGGTATTTTTGCTGTTCCAGTCTGTGTATATAAATCCCACAAATCTGCTTTCTTCATACTGCCCTCTCAAATTAGGTGACTATGCATTACACGTGGCAGGTGTTTCCTGAAGCTGTTTTCTCCAATACATCTGGATGGGGAGCCTAGCTAAGATGAACAAGACAGTCTGCCAAAATAACCCGAGACCTTTGCTGCTGTAAGCAGGCCCCCAAAGGTCACCTCACGAGATAAAAATTATAGCCATCACTTTTTGAGGGCTTAGACTGTGCTGGATCCTATTCTCAAAGCTTAGAGTATTTTCTAATACTTACAAAATGTGATGACAAGATTACAATTAACCCCATCTAAAAGTGATGATAATGAATCAGAGAGAGAATAAGAAATTTATTAGGTCACAAGTAGTATATTGTTTTCCTAAGGCTTTCATAACAAATTATCACAAATTGGCTAAAGAGTAAAAGAAATGTATTGTCTCATGGCTGTGGAAGCCCGAAGTCTGAAATCAATGTGTCACAGGGTTGGTTCCTTTGGGAAGCTCTATGGGAGAATCTATTTCATGTGTCTCTCCCAGCCTTTGATGCTTGTTGGTAATCTTTGGCATTCCTGGGCTTAGCAGCTGCCCTCCAATATCTGCTTCATCTTCACATGACCTTCCCCTTGTGTCTCTGTATTTCTCTAGTTCCCCTCTTCCTCTCATAAGAATACCTGTCACTGGACTAAGTCCTATATGTGCCCATCTTGAGATCCTTACCTTAACTACATCTGCAAAGACCCTTATGCTCAGTTTGGTCCTATGGCGAGGTTCCAGGTAGAAATGAACATAGACAATCTAACTCCTTTCAACTACAATGTTAATCTGTTGTTTAAAATCTTCTGGGGGGCGCTTGGGTGGCTCAGCGGGTTAAGCCTCTGCTTTGGCTCAGGTCATGGTCTCAGGGTCCTGGGATCAAGCCCGCATTGGGCTCTCTGCTCAGCGGGGAGCCCACTTCCCCTTCCCTCTCTGCCTACCTCTCTGCCTACTTGAGATCTCTCTCTCTCTGTCAAATAAATAAATAAAATCTTAAAAAAAAAATCTTCCGTTGAAGCTTTTTCATAGTCTCTAATGGAATCCTACATTGGATTTCATGAATTTATCTTTTGCAGAGTACCTCAACAAACTAAAGATACGAAAGCAAAACCTGGGAAGCAGTTTTGTGGGAGCAAGACAACAGGGCGCAGGTATGCAGCTATATGATCTCGACATAATCAGAGGGAAAGTGATGGCAAATCTCAAGGAGTGGGTTGTTTATACCTTCTTCAATCTTTTATAATTATTACTTTTGTCACACAGAATGAAGTTGAAGAATGCTTTTACTTCTCAGCTGCTTAGATTTCATCTTTAGTGAAATGCTAATTGTGTGCTTTGTTTATTTTCTTTTCATGTTATACAGCTTATTTCTCCTTCTTTTGTATGGCTTATTTAAATATTGTAGAAGTTAACCCTTTACAAAATATGTTGAATCCTTTGCCTTTTCAATTTATTGTTATATTTTCAACTGTCTTTTTTCGTTTGGATCTAGCTTCTTTTAAAATCTTTATCAGGGTTATAAATAAATAGATCTATATTTTCTTTCAGGATGTCTGTATTTTCTGGTGTTACATTTAAATATTTGTACAAAGTGTGTGAAAATCTAAAATCATTAAGTGATTAATTATTCTTTTCCAATGAATTTAATTTCTACAAAACATTAAACAGTAATTGAGCATACTAAAGATTTTATATAATACTATTAAATTAGGATTAATTTATAAATCTGATTTTAGGCTCTTTGAGAGTAGGAAGTGTGTTTACACTCCTCAGGTTTATCAGTCCATTAAAAAAAGTGCTAAGGAGGGGCACATGGGTGGCTCAGTGGGTTAAAACCTCTGCCTTCGGCTCAGGTCATGGTAGCAGGATCCTGGGATCTAGCCCAGCATCAGGCTCTCTGCACTGCAGGGAGCCCACTTCCTCCTCTCTATCTCTGTCTGTCTCTCTGCCTTACTTGTGACCTCTGTCTGTCAAATAAATAAATAAAATCTTAAAAAAAAAGTGTTAAGGATAGGGGTTCTTTGGTGGCTCATTTGGTTAAGTGTCTAACTCTTGATTTTGGATCAAGTCATGATCTCGGGGTTGTGAGAACAAGCTCCAAGTTGGGCTCCCTGTTGAGCATGGAGCCTGTTTCAGATTCTCTCTCTCCCTCTCCCTATGCCCTTTCCCCCACCCATCCTCTAGGCCCCCTCTTTCCGCCCCCCGCCCCATGAGTATGTGAATGCATGTGCTCTCTTTCTTTCCAAGAAAAAAAAATTTTTTTTAAAGTACTAAGGATGTATTAAATTGAATGGAAGACATTTATCTGGACATTGCCACACGTTTATTTTTCTGGATGAAACTTAGAATATTTGTATTTAGATTCCAAGAGCCCCAACCCAAAAGATGTAGGTTGGAATTAAAACTTTATCACATTTTTATTAGAACTGTGTTGAAATTATAACTTAGGAGAGAGAAATGTGTATCCTCATATAGTGGATGCTATGTCATCTCATTTGCTTAGGTTTGTTTTGTTGTATTTCAGTACATATATAAAATTCAGTATGCAAATATGTTATAATAATATAAATTCTATACGTTCCTATGTTAATACTAGATGATCCATACTTTCTTTGTAAATGTGAATAGAACTTTCTATTCTACAGCACAATGCTTGTGGCTAACAATACCACTAATATTTCTACAGTTAATTGGTAAGCAGAAAATTTTGCAATAAGTGTATCACTTACTCACATAGTGATAATTGTCTAATTGAATTGACCAGTGTTACAACAAATAATATTTAATAGTGATGACATTTAAGCATCCTTGTTTTTCTTCTGATTTTAAAGGAATCCCTTTTAATATTTACTCTCGAATACGATACTTGCTCTTGGTGAAATGTTTTACTGTGGCTTTAAATTTAGTTAATAAAACAACTAAATTATGTTACTAGGCGATTTTAAAACTCTGAAATACATTATTAATATTCACATTCATTTTCTCTTTCACTTATTAATGTGAAGGTTTATTTATGAGATCGTGTTGTTGAAAATCTTTTTTTCCCTAAAATAAACCTCGTACAATTTGAAAAATAAACCCCAGATTGCTATACTATGTCATTCTTATAAGGTACTTCAGATGTTAATTTACTAATTTGTTTTAAATGTTTGCATATTCATTCTGCAATAATATTAGAACACAAAGTGTTTTAGGTGCTTTGATAGTTGGGTTTTGGTGTAAAGTTTATATTAGTATTCTGAAATTAATGGGATATTTTTCTTCCTTATGCTTTAGAACCATTAGACTAATACAGATGCTATTAATTTTTGAATGTTGAAACACACTTCTTTGTGTAGATGACTAGAGCTAGTGTGCTTTAAAGGGGTTTCACATTTGACAAACTTCATACTATCACATGATTTCTCTTATTTAGATTTCCTACAACTTCTCATAATGTATGTTTCCCTTCATAAATTTATACTGATTTCCAAATTGTTACCATATGTTTTTTAAAAGCTAATTATCTTTTAATTACTTCAATTTTCTTTCTGTGATGATATATACTTTTCATGCATAATTTGCAATTTGATCTCCTTTTTTATTACTTTTTAGTAATTTCATTTTCCAAAAGATTAATTTTTTTTAAATACATTATATATTTTTAAAATTAATAGCAAGACATTATATCAGTGGAATTATTCCATCTCTCTCTCTCTCTCTCTTTTTTTATTTAGAGAGAGAGAGAGAGAGAGAGAATGTGTGCACCCTGGGCAGGGGCGAGGATGGGCAGAGAGAGAGGTAAGGACAGAATCTTAAGCAGTCTCCACACTGGGCTGGAAGCCCCGATGCAGGGCTCAATCTCACCACCTTAAGGTCATGACCTGAGCTGAAATCAAGAGTCTTCCCTCAACAGATTGAGCCACCCAGGATGTCCCTCCATATCTCTTTCTAGAGCTGGTCTGAGTGGATTCTACTTTTAGCAAATAAATTATTTTTAATACAAACTACTTTCTTAATGTATTAGTTTAGTAGATATTTAACCATCTTTCATTTAAATTTACATTTATATTTTTAGAAAACTTTATCATATATTTGAATTCAGGAATAATTTTTTAACCCAATATGGCATTTTTAAATAAGCATGCTTGTCTCATTTACATGTATTTCTTAATTGCTTTAGTCTCACATTTATAATCTTATTTAATATTTTTTATTTAATTTTCTTTATCTTTATTTTTACTTTGTAGCTATAGAAATTATTGTTTCCCTCTATCATTTCAGTTGAAACAGAAGTTATTTTCAAGCATTTATATAACATGCATGAACTTTAATTAAAAATCAAGGTGTAACTATGTATGGAAAATAATTTGGGAAGCCGTGTTAGAATTATATGACCTTTTAAGGAACGCTAGGACAGAGCCACCAGTATGCTCTCAGAAATTTGAAATATCGGTAGTGATAAGCCACATTAATATGAGGTAGGGCCCTAAAAGCAATTTCCGTGAATCTCTACACATAAGATATGCGCTGCCTTTGTTTCTGTTAGGATGCACAGCTCCTGATTGTATTTTAGGCCAGGCTCTCTATTTGTGCAATATACCCATGACCTTCAAGTCACAGAAGGATGTCATTGCTGTTAATCCCTGCTCTGCATCATGCTTTTCACCCTGGTAACTGGCTTGCTGTCATCAGCATAGCAACGTACTATAATATCACTCATATTAAAAATTTTCCCAGACAGGGGCGCCTGGGTGGCTCAGTGGGTTAAAGCCTCTGCCTTCGGCTCAGGTCATGGTCAGGGTCCTGGGATCGAGCCCCGCATCGGCCTCTCTGCTCCACAGGGAGCCTGCTTCCTCCTCTCTCCTTGCCTGCCTCTCTGACTACTTGTGATCTCTGTCTATCAAATAAATAAAATCTTTAAAAAAAATTTTTTTCCTAGACAAAACATCTTGTCACTATGGTCTTCTACAAGAACTGCATTTTTTTCTGTACAGTTTCCAGGAAAAATATTTACCATTATACCCCAGGAATTTATTCATTTATTTATTTTTAGATGTTATTTATTTGAGATAGAGAGAGAGAATGAGAGAGAGTGAGCATGAGCTGGGAGTGGGGATGAGCAGAGGGAGAGAGAAAAGCAGACTCCCCGCTGAGCAGGGATTTTTTTTTTTTCTCTGATGCTGGGCCCAATCCCAGGACCCCAGAATCATGACCTGAGCCAAAGGCAGATGCTTAATTTATGGAGACACCCAGGCACCCCCATATTCCCAGAATTTAGAGCCGTTCCTGGCACACAATAGGAGTATAACCTATTTTTAATGATTAGATAAATAAACTGAAGATGCCTGATTTCCTGGCAAGTGCTGAAATACTCAGAAATTATTCCAAAAATTGTGTTTTCCCTTCCTAGTCAGAATCACTTTCTGCATGTCAGCTTTGTTAATGAAGAAAGCAGCCAACTAACACTTTTTCCACCTCTCACCTATCTAGTTTTCTAATTGGGGCCAGTAGTTTGCTATTCATAATCATTGTTAAAGATAATAATGTATATGTGTTTTCATGTTCCTAACATATGTATGTGGCTTCATATTACTTTTAACTATCATATATTTTATATCAAAGCAAATTTAATACTAATTCACATACACATATTTATGAATATATGCTTGTAATGACAACTTTCGTGGGTTTTTTTGTTTTTTCATAAAGAGATCTGTGCAGAAATTTTTTTCCTAATATAATTTAACATTTTTCTGTTCTCTTTGTTTTGCCTATTAAGATACATAAATATCTCTGTAAGATCTCCATTATCCTAACTATGGGGATATCAACTTTGTCTTTATTTCTAAAATTTTTTCAATAGATCATAAGATTTTCTTGAGATTACACTTATAGACCTCACTTGTTTTTTTATTGAATATAATTTATTATAACTTTATTATAATTCATATGTATCCCAACACTCTTTTCTCTGACAGTTTTCCACCTAATTTTGTAGTAGCCTATGCACGAAATGAGTTGAACTTTTCATTTCTCACCTTCTTAGCCATACCCCAGGTAAATCACTTAACATTTTCCAAAATAATAGATTCTTTCATTTTTCTTCCTAAAGAAATTTTTTTGTACTAGTTACTTAAAAACTGTGGACTTCTTAGGTCATCTTCTGTTTTCCAACTCTTAATAGTGACATGAATATAGTGTCTTTTATAAGATATACATCAGTGAAAGCATTGTCATAAAAGATCAAAGCAGGAGAGTAGTATGTAAACCAGAAAACTCAATAACAGATACCTGATCTTCTCAAGAAAAGAACATAATTTATGTGTTTCTGTTAATTTTATAATTCTTTAGTATTAGTGCAATTTCTTTAATAAAAATCACAATGTAGAATTTGTCAATTGGGGCATCAATTTTTGAACATTCCATTAATACACAGGTAGAGAATTTCTTCATATACTTAAGGTCTCCTGAAAGGAGGAGCAGGGATTGAGATTTTATAACTCAAGATCTTCATTTTTCTTATGTAAAAAAGTGAGTACATCACTTTAAGCACACTACCACTTTTTTTTAAATTTGAGTATAGCTGAGCCATGATGTTACAATAGTTTCAGGTGTACAACACAGTGAGTCAATGAGTCTATATGTTACGCTACACTCACCACAAGTGTAGCTCCCATCTGTCACCATGTAATGCTATTATAATGCCATTGACTATAGTCTCTATGCTACCTTCTTTATTAAGACCTATATGTCATCAATTGTGTCCAAGACATTAGCACTTAAAATCCCATTAAAATAATTACTTGGATTTAACTTAGTAACAGTCTTTGTTCTGTAGACCAGAATGCTGGAGCACTTAATCACATGAAAACACCCGAGGACAAGAGTTCTCTCTAAACATTCTATGTGTTTCTACTGTATGAAGCATAGAATTTTTTATAAAAAAATATTGAATGTAACTTTTAACAAGCAAATTTGAAATATACATTTGACTATTTCCATAACATCTTACAAAATATAAGCAAAACATTTCACTAATTTATACCTCAATAATTTTGTCAGGGCAAATATATGGGTAGATCTGCCTATAGCTCAGATATCATGATGACTAATAGGGTTGTAATTTTTAAAAGTTGGCATTCCTTAGAAAACATACTTAATAAATATATATAATATCATTTTAACTAATAGGAAATCAGTTGCCATGGTAGCTTTTCAGGAAATTTAATCTTTGTCTTCAAAGCATGCTACTTACTGAGGTGTTTCTAAAATGTAGGTAATGTGAAATTGGTGACATTAGACCCCATTATATCTACTTGTTTTTATAGAAGATTTATTTGAGGTATGGAATTCACTCATGTATGGGGACTATTTTGTGCATGGAATTTCTTAAAGCCTCCAGAAATGCCTTTTATTGTTAAAACCTACATGGTGAAATGTACACATCAGACTAATAATTCTAGTAGGTAGATTTATAATGAAGATCATAAATCTCCATTCTAAATAGCTTTTGAAATGACAAAGGCAATAAACTAACCATTAGGTATGAGTTGGATAAGCTATGTTTTTCTCAACCTTTGGATCCAATTTGAATGGGTATGTGCATTCAGTTTTAATTTCCATACAACAGTCAGAGATTTGACACAGCAATAACCATAGTTTTCTCTGATTAAAAAGGAAAATCACTGTCTTCTGTTTTGGTAACATAGCTGGTAACCACTACATACTGAAAATATATTAAAGGCCTCTACTTTTTCAAGTTGGCAGTTATTTTACAACTGTTAATGTAATGTTCTTACTTTCTTTTCTGTAATTAAAGGCAGAAAGCAATTGTGCAAGAAAATCTTTAAAGACACAAAATTGTCTTTTGTCTAGGGACCTAATAGGTCCCTAACGAAATCCCAAAACTGCTATTTAGCACAACATATTTGCTCATTAAAAAAAAAAGTAATTCAATACCAGTACCTATGTGACAGGTACCATGTTGGAGGATATGATGTAATTGCCCCCTAGATTAGGAGCACACATTTGATGGATAAGAAGAAAATTTTGAGAGAGACCAAAAGTGTCATTTTTGTAAAAATACTGAGTCTTTTAAAAACAATACAGGAAAATCGTATGGTTGAAACTTAAATAGATATTATCTGGGAATGCTTCCCTGATACAATTTGTAACTGATATAATTTAGCTACTAGAGGTATTACTAACTTGAGTTAGGGGTGGAAAAAACTGGGAGAGACATATAGTTGTAGGTGGAAGGAAGGAGAAGTCATTTCAGGAAGAAGAAATAGCATATGCACAGGCTAAATGGTAAGAGAAGTGAGAAAAGAATGGCATATATAATGGAGTGTTCATGGTTCAGTTTAGCTAGTACAAAGAATGTTCTCATAGGGAAAGGAAGTCAGAGGTCAGACTCTGAGGCAGGTATTGAACTTTTTTTCTTTGCTTGACAGCATCTTGATTTGAAATGTCTTTATTGATTCTGTGAATATTTTATTGTGGGTTTCTAAAAGATATGTTTTGATGACAGACATGATTCCATTGTTTCTGTTTATTTGACTCAATCTGACCAAAGTCCCCCAGGTGGTGATGGTGTTCTCAGATCTGACACTACACGTTTTTATCATTCCATGTATTTTCTTATCTAGAAAGAGCTATTCTAGTTTTCTTCCAAAAATCTGAAGAAGGCTTTTCTCCTATAGTGGGATGCTGCAGATAGCTTTCTTTATTCGGTGTGTGTGTGTGTGTGTGTGTGTGTGTGTGTGTGTGAAAGAGAGAGAGAGAGAGAGAGAGGGAAAAAAACCTATTTGGATCATTGCAGTAAATAACAGATTGAAAGCAATATTTCCAGAAAGCAATGCCAAAGCAATTAGAAATAGGAATATTCAGCTCCTCTTTCCAAACCAAGGATTAGGAAAGGGAGAGAGAGAGAGAGAGAGAGAGAAATGGGTAATTAGTGGCTACCCATAAGAACGTCGAATATTAATAGGTCCCTAACGAAATCCCAAAACTGAAAATGCAATTATAACTTGCCTTTAGCCAGGCATCTTGCATTTAACAGATCTTTAATAATTAGGCTCTGAAACTAAGACATCCAGATCAGCTTTATATTTATGATATTCAGAAGAAGAACCTGTTTTGCTGAGTGAAGTTATTATTTACAGAATGTTAGTATTAATTTTAAACATGTAAACAATTATCCAATTCTTTCCCTTCATACATTATCATGCTTACTGTACTTATAATTCAATGTTATGTTACCTTTTGCTTATTTTATTAACTTGTTTGAAAAGGAAATGTGACAAGAATAAGCTTATATTTTGTCACTGAAGATGGTGTTGATTATATGACTTACTTTTTTTTCCAAACTTGAGCAATTTTGAAAATTTGGTTGCTATTTCATGTAATCCTACTAATACCTTTGAATGTCTATTATTTCTGAATCAAGGGGGTTTATGAATCTGATAAACAATATTTAAACTATATTTTTCAGTGTTTTTTAAAAATATCAAAACAACAATGTGCACATTGTATGAGTGATTATATGAAATAATATTTTATATATTTTATGGAATAGATGAAATAAAATTTCCACCATAAATAAATATTTTTCTAACCATAAAATATTGCCAGATAACCAACAGGGATTGAGCACCATGTTGGAACAAAAATAGTCCAGAACTACACTTTCAAAGTTGAGCACCTGCTGTAAAATAACCATCTGTGATTAACTGTAATTTAATTATGGATTCATTCCTTTTGTGTACACTGGAAGGATTTCATAGGTCTTCCCCAGTTGGTCGACAATCAACTTCTGGCATTTTGTTAAGGAACTTGCATATTCTCTTAGTAGCACCTGCTAACTCTATCTCATTGCAAATTTTGTAATGAGCTTCAGGGATTTTATGGTGGCATTGATAGGCAAATAAATTATTAAACTTGTAATCAAAAGCTGCATTAATTAATCATCTGCTTGAGAAAGCTGATGTCCTCGGCCTTAGGATAAGTTGGTTTTTACCTATAAGTCATAGGGTAACTTCAGATATTTAGTGGAATAATTTAAGTAGCTAAATATTTGTGACCCATTTTAATATCTTACAGAGAGGCTTTTCATTGTTTTATCCAGAACTGTTTATCTAATTGTTGTCTCCCTTTATAAGAATTAGATTGTGATCAAGTAAATGGTGTCACATATTTTATCTTTGCATTGATTATCTGATTGCTCTTTTTATTTAGATATTTTTAAAATATCATATTCTTTTTTATTGTGTTCAGTTAGCCATGCAATATCATATTCTTATAAAGATTCTTCATTAAATATTACTGGTTCAAATTTTTCTACCTTCACAATAACAATGAGGTAGAACCAACTTTCCTCTGATCCAGATCACCTTCTGTATTGGCAGAGTGAAGAACTGTGTGAACTCCCTCTAAAACAAACAAACAAACAAAATACAGTAAAAGAACTACAATTACAATTTCGGAAATCTTGTAGTTTTTTAAAAAGATTTTATTTGACAGAGACACAGTGAGAGAGGAACACAAGCAGAGGTAGTGGGAGAGAGAGAAGCAGGCTTTCAGCCGAGCAGGGAGCCCGATGTGGGGCTCGATCCCAGGACCCTGGGATCATGACCTGAGCTGAAGGCAGCCACTTAACAGCTGAGCCACCCAGGTGCCCCAGAAATCTTGAATTTAGCTAAAGCCACAAAACAAAATAAAAATCAGTTATCCAAGAGAAATTATTAATCTTCATTAAGATAGCAGTCTATAATGCTTTAATTTGGAGCAATTCAAACCCCTCTTTCTTTCTCTAAATAATCTGAATAGATCTATTCAGGCAGGGAGCCCACTTCCCCTCCTCTCTCTCTGCCTGCCTCTCTGCCTACTTGTGATCTCTCTCATCAAATAAATAAATAAAATCTTAAAAAAAAAAAGAGTTTCAATTAGAAAGGAGAGAGAGGAAGAACCAAAGAGAAGAGGTAGAGAGAGAAAAAGAAGTCCAGGCCCAAATGACTTCACTAATAAATTCCTCCAAACATTTTTTGAAAGACGTAATTAAGAATCCTTCACAAACTTTTCCAAGAAATAGATTACACTTCTCAACTTATTCTATGTGGTCATTATTACTATGATATGAAAATCAGACAAACATATTACAAGAAAAGTACAAGCATCATTTTGTGACAGTGAGACCACAAATAAAGGAGAGTGCAGGGCTGTAGTAATAGGAAGAGGGGTGTCGGGTGACAGTGGCCTGCTCTGGAGGCCAGGTCAGTGATCCAGCTGCGTGGCCTTCGCCTATGTGAGTTGGTGGCAGCCTCCCTCTGAAAAGGTTTCAAAATGACCAAAGAGAAGCCTCTTTCCAAAAAGTTCCCACTGAGTAAAACAGACTTCAAAGTTACAGCACGGGATGAGTTTTTCAAAGATGGAAACAACATAAAGCATATATCCAATTTGAATGAGGTGACTGGCTTAAAGGAGTCTGAAGAAAAACTAAAGCAACAAGATTCTGCTCAAAGGGAAAACATCCTTGTAATGCCACTAGCAATCAAGGAGCAAGAGATGAAAGAGTGTGTCACTCAAATTAAGTACCTCAAGCAAGTCCAGCAGCCTAGTGTTGCCCAACTGAGATCAACAACGGTAGACTCAGTGATCAACTTGTTTTTTTCCTAAAAATGAAAGATGGGGGCGCCTGGGTGGCTCAGTGGGTTAAGGCCTCTGCCTTTGGCTCAGGTCATGGTCTCAGGGTCCTGGGATTGAGCCCCACATTGGGCTCTCTGCTCAGCAGGGAACCTGCTTCCTCCTCTCTCTCTCTGCCTGCCTCTCTGACTACTTGTAATCTCTATCAAATAAATAAAATTTTTAAAAAAAGAAAGATGAACTATAATAGGCTAAAGACAAACTGGAACAAGCCACAAATGAATTGAGTGCCTGGATGTTTCCACCTGATGGGTAAACATATCATACTCCCCACTTAAGACTTCCCTGATAGTTCCAGTAGGAGAAAGCTTGGAACAGCCACAGACTGGTTTCCACACCAAAACTCAGACTTTTTTTTATTTTAATTTTTTTTAAGACTTTTTATTTACTTCGCACAGAGAGAGAGAGATCACAAGCAGGCAGAGAGGCAGGCAGAGAGAGAGGGGGGAGCAGGCTCCCCGCCGAGCAGAGAGCCCGATGCGGGGCTTGATCCCAGGACCCTGGGATCATGACCTGAGCCAAAGGCAGAGGCTTTAACCCACTGAGGACCCAGGTGTCCCTAGAGGTCCTCTTTCTTACGTTATTTACCCTAATCTCTCAGTAGTTTCTGCCATCTCTTGATTTCCCTGGAATTTCAACCCCAGGAGAGAGGGGTGGGTCAGAAGCCAAAAATGTGGCTTCACACTTCTGTCTTTCTTGAATGTTTTCCCCAAACCAAAGGGCCTAAAACAACATTGATAACCTGATATGGTTTCTGTGGGCCAGCCATCCAGGTGCAACTAGCCAGGTTCATGTGGCTCAGGATCTCTCACAAGGCTGCAGTCCAGATGTCATCTGGATCTTCAGTCATCTCCAGGCTTGTTGGGGGAAAATCTGCTTTTGAGCTCACTCAGGTGGCTGTTAGCAGCCAGAGGTCCTCCACTGCTGTAAGCAAGAAATATTCATTCCTTGCCACATGGGCCCCTCCATAATACAGGTCACAACAAGCAGCCAGCTTCCCTGGGAACAGATGAGGGAAGGAGGGAGGGAGGGAGAGCAAGCCCAAGAGGACACCGGTCTCTTTGTAAACTAACCTCAGAAGTGACATCCTATCACTTTTGCCATATTCTGTCCTTTAGAAGTGAGTCAGTAGTTCCTGACTATATTCAAGAGGTAGAGTATGTAACACAAAACAATATGTATCAAAGATGGGAATCATTGGAGACCCTTAAAGGCTGCCCTCCATACTTTGGGGGGACTTTACCTCAGCTAGCCACCAGTATAATATTTGCATCCTCACTAGAACATGAACTAAGAGAACATTTTACAAAGCTCTTCTGGGATTCTTACAGCAGCTTGCATAGAAGTTGCTTGCACAAGGGTGCCTGTGTGGCTCAGTCAGTTCAGCGTCTGACTCTTGATTTTGGTTCAGGTCGTGATCACATGATCTGTGAAATCCAGCCCAACATCCAGTTCTGCACTTGAGTGGGAAGACTGTCTAGGAATCTCTCTCTCTCTGCCCCTCCCCCACTTGCATGTGTGTGTGCCTTCTCCCTTTCTCTCTCTCAAAAAAAGAAAAAGAATAAGTAATAGTAGTAGTAGAAGTAGTAGTGCTAGTAGTGGTAGTAGTAGTTCTTTGCACAGCAGTTGATAATTAGACAACCCTGGTTTGGAATGGGAGCTCTGAAATTCACTAGCTGTGTGATCTTGGGGAAAGTTGTTTACCCTCTCTGAACCTCAGTAATACATGACACACTGGGTTATTGGGACAATTAAGTGATAAATAAAATACACTTAAAACCCTTAATTGCTTGGCATATAATCCCTTAATAAAATCAATTCTTGGTAGCAGCATTTTGATTTTATTTTTTTATGCCTAACATTGAAAAATATTCTCTCACACTCATACTGCTATAGGGAATATATAGTCTCAGTTAAATAATGGGATGGATCTCAAGTAAAAGGAGCAATGGGTATGGCTTAAGGGGTAAGCACAGGAGCTTTTGTGCTCTGGTTGTGAGTGTCGGCGGCTGCTAGGAAAAGGAATCAGACCTTCAAGGGGCCTGAATACTTGGGAGTCTGGCCAGTGCACCCTTGCTCCCTTCTTGGGCTTCTGGGGTTTCACGGGAGCCTTTGGCCCTTGAGGGTATTTGGAGGCTGTACCCGGAACAGCAGAAGCAGGAGCAGGAGGTCCCCCAGAGACAGGCTGGACCTTGGGCCCAGAGTTGGCCAGCTTCTGCCTGAGGCAATGGTTTTCTTCCTTCAGGCTTTGGAACTCCTTCTTTGCCCACAGAACAGCTTTCTGGCTCTCCTCACTTCTGTTCTCCACCAGGAGGCGCTCCCGGTCATGCACAGAGGAGATTTTCTGCCATTCTTGGTGCAGGTCCTAGGCTATCTTCCTGTAGAGGCCTAAGTTCCAGTGGGCAGCATCCGCCTTCCTGCACACGTTGGCAAGTTCGTTCTTCACTTGCAGGCTGTGTGCCTTCTCCTCCATCATCTTCCTCTCCAGGTGTTTGATGTGCTCTTCCCACAGCTTAGGCTCTGCCTTGAGCTTCAGATGTAACTTCTGAATCTCATTTTCCAGTAGGGTGTTTTGAAGGTGAAAAGATACTTGCTCAGCGTGGTGGATTGTTTTGTTTCTTGTGAGCTCTTCATTCCTCTGACGTGCCTTCTTCAGTGCCCTGGACGGCTTTCCTTTTTTTTCACGGGGCTCCTGCCTGAGGGCACATGGTCAGTGGAGGAGGAGCCAGTCTCCAACTGCCTCCTTGGGCCCCCACCTTCCAGATGATCCCTCAGCAGCTCTAGCAGATGCATCACCTTCAGTAGGATCTGGCTTAGGGTGTGGTGTTGGCTCTGACCCTCCCCGGTGACCTGCCGCCACACTCCTCCATCACGAAGCTCTGGCCTGCCTGCCTCCCCTGCTTCTTCCTGCACTCTCTGTCCACAGCTGCCAATGTCCTGAACCAGCGGGTCTGCACTTCCCTGCAGATCAGGGCTGTCCTTGGAGCCTTCTGGTATTTTCCTCACAGGAGGTTCTCCATCTTCCTGGGCTGCTCCAGAGATGGGATTTTCATCAGTCAGCTGGTGAGGGCTCTTCAACAGCCTTTCCCCAACTCCTTTCAGCAGTTGCATAGCATTTTCCACTGAAAAATACCCGGCATCTTGATTCAGGGCAGCCAGAGCAAGAATCTGTAACAGGAGAGGGCTGGCCTCTTGCTCAGATGATACGATGGCTCCATGGGCTTGTGCATCCAGTTTGGTCTTCTCCATGCCTTTTCCAGATACTTCATTCTGGGCACAATGCTCCTTTCTTCTTCTTAAGCTGAGTCCATTCTTTACTATGAACAACACCACTGCAGTTCACACCAGGATCTCCCAGCGAAACCCAGAGACTCGTGGCACATGTGGCCAATGTTTGTGTATCACCAACCCAGCAGCCCACAGCTGCTCCAGGACAGCCCACAGTGGCTCCAGAACTGTGTGGAGAGACATTTTGATGGCCACCAGCTGGCTCCAAAGAGCCTTGTGGCTTTGTCTCCGGTCACCAGTGTCTTCTGGGCCACTAGTAACTGCTTGGAACCCTTAGGAGGGTTCTGTTTCCAACGCAAACCAGTGCCTGGCAACAGGGCTGAAGGTAGGAGCAGTGAGGGAGGTGCACCTGTCTCCAACGCAAATCAGTGCCTGACAACAGGAGCTGACAGGAGTTGAGGTAAGGGAGGTGAATCACTATATTGTATACCTGAAACAAATACAACCCTATATATCAATTTATCGGAATTAAAATTTTAAAAATTAAAAAAAATTGTAAAAACCAAACTAGATATCAAAAGGAGAAAGATAACAAATATTCAAACACTTAGAAAGTAACATTCTAGATTATCAAAGATAAAAGATAAAATCTCAATGCATTGAACTGAAGGAAAATGAAAATACAACATATTAAAATTTGTGGGACAGCTAAATCAATGGACAGCAAAATTTATAGCACTCAGTGCATAAATTAGAAAGGAGGAGGAGCATCTGGGTGGCTCAGTCAGTTAGTCCGACCCTTGATTTCGACTCGGGTCATGATCAACCTCGGGTTTGTGAGACTGAACCTGCATTGTGCTGGTGCTGGGCATGGAGGCTGCTTAATAATATCTCTCTCTCTCTCTCTCTCTCTCTCTGCACCCCTTCCCTGTCTCTCTCTCGTCTCTCTCTCTCTAAAAAAAAAGGAGTCTCAAAACAATAACCTCTCAGCTTAAGAACCTAGAAAAAGAAGAGAAAATAAAACTAAAGAATAAAACCAAAAGAATACTTCTACCCGATTTCAAGATATATATAATCCAAAGGTTGTGGTGTTGGTGAAGGGATAGACAAACGGAACAGGACAAAGATAGGTAAGTGGAACAGAATCAAGGACCCAGAAATAGACCTACTACCAATATGTCCAATGGGGTTTTAACAAAGGTAAAAAGCAGTTAAATGGAGTGACAGCGTTTTGAACAAATGGTGCTAGAGCAAGTGGACTTCCATAGGCAAAGAAAAAGAAGGAGGAGAAGAAGAAGAGGGAGGGGGAGAGGGCAGGAGGAGGTGGAGGATGAGGAGGACGAGGACCACAATCTAAGTCTCATCCCCTATACAAAACTTAACTCAGGGCGCCTAGGGGACTCAGCCAGCGAGGCAGCCAGCTCTTGATTTCGGCTCTTGTCATGCTCTCAGGGTCCTGGGACAAAGTCAGGCTCCAAGCTCACTGGGGAGTCTGCTTAAGGATGCTCTTTTCCCTTCTCCCTCCACCCCATCCCCCACTCATGCACATGCTCAGTCTCTCAAAAAGAAAACTTTTTAAAAAATTATCTCAAAATTAATCACCACCTTACATGTAAAATGATAAATCTTATAGGGAAAAAATGGGAACAAATTTCCAGAATGTAAAGCTAGGTAAAGAATCCTCCGATTGGACATCCAATCATTTTCCATAAAGGAAAAGTTGATTAATTGGACATCCAACAATCAGAATGGTACGTCTGCACTGTGTGAAAGACCTTGTTAAGAAGACCCAAAAGACAAGCTACAAACTGGGAGAAAATATGTGGAAACCACATACCTGATAAAGGACTCCTGTCTGAAGTATAGAAACTCAAAATTTGACCACCAAATAAGCAAGCAATCCAGTCAGCAAAAAAAAGGAAAAAAGGGGGGGCAAAAGCCCTAAACACTTTACCAAAGAGTATACAGATGGAAATCACATAAAAAGTTGCCATTGGGGCAATTCAAATTAAAACTACAATAAGCTCTCACTGCACACCTATCACAATGAATAAAACAAAATGTGCTGGAGAGGGAGAGAGAGACCCCACTACCAAATGCAAGGCAGGATGTGGAATGACTGGATCACTGCTGCATCGCTGTTGGGAATGGAAGATGATAGAGCTAACTCTTAAAAACAGTTAACAGTTTCTTTTCTTTTTCAAAGACTTTATGTAAATTCCAGTTAACATGCAGTGTAATATCAATTTCAGGTGCACAATCTAGTGACTCAACACTTCCACACAGTTTCTTTGAAAACTAGACTTGCAACCACCGTATGACCCAGTAATTGCACTCTTGGCATTCATCTTAGAGAAATCAAAACTTGCGTTTGCTCAAAAACCTGTCCATGAATGTATCTGTGTCCTTATGGAAGCAGTGGGGCTGCCAAGGGGGTAGAAGTGACTGGAGTAGTTTGATATTGACACTTTACAGGCTTGTAAGAGATGTTCTCATCTTGCTTCTTTGCAGGCCCCTTCCCATTAATGGTGGCACTGGGGACAAGGAGAAAAGGAATGTCAACGATTTCAATAACTTTAAACCTGCCAAGCATTAGAACACCATCTCTTCTACACTAATTTATTCTCTTATTAATCCTCAGTCTCCCAAATCAGACAGGAGGCTTCTGATCCAAGAGGGGTTCCAGGCAGTGTCCATTCCACAGGCCATCTCCCCTCTAGTCCAGAAGTCCAATGACCAGGTCCCAGGCTTTCAACTCATCTAATTTCTGTGCCTTCTCTAGGGGCACCAGAGAACTTCTGGGCTCTTTCTCTGCCTTCTAGGAGGCTCTACGTTGCTGGGTCGAAGGCTCTCAGCTGACTTGTACCACACTGCCAGTTGTCTCCTCCTGCATTTGCCACATATTGGCACATGAGGATCAATTGAGGTGATGTCCTCTCAGAGAGATACATGGTGAACAGAATAGAGGTCCTCTTTCTTTTTTTTTTAAGATTTTATTTATTTATTTGACAGAAGTCACAAGTAGGCAGAGAGGCAGGCAGAGAGAGAAGGAAGCAGGCTCCCTGCCGAGCAGAGAGCCCGATGCGGGGCTCGATCCCAGGACCCTAAGACCATGACCTGAGCTGAAGGCAGAGGCTTAACCCACTGAGCCACCCACACACCCCAGACATTTTTTTAAAGATTTTTTTATTTATGTATTTGACAGAGAGAGAGAGAAAAAAAAAAACACAAGCAGGGGGAGCAGTAAGCGGGGGGATGGGGGAAGCAGGCTCCCTGCAGAGCAGAGAGCCCGATGTGGGGCTCAATCCCAAGAACCTAGGATCATGACCTGATCTGAAGGCAGAGACTTAACCCAGTGATCACCCAGGCACCCCAAACTCAGACTTTTTGAGCCAAAAAAGCCTCATTTTTATACTATTCAGCTTGTAACGGTTAATGTACAACTTACCAAATGAAACTTTTGTTTTAGCTTTTTTCTCTTCCCTCCCACCTTACTTCTGAGGCCTGATGGCATGGGACTATTCCAAAGAAGTAGCCAACTCTGAAAAATTTCTGTCTAAAGCTTGTAAACACTTGAGAAATGTTTCTGTTTGAGGAAAAGAGAGGGAGAAAGGGAAATCTCAAGTCTGTGGCACACTGTATCTTCAGTTTGGAGGAATGAAAACCTAGAGATTTAACATCATGAACTGAATAGGTAAAATTCTAGTAAAATGTAAAAATGGGATTAGCATCACTTTTAACCTTGAGTGTAGTGACTTAGAGACACTGTATATCAGTGTTGCCAATAAGACTGTGATTGTTGTTGAACTTCTTGGTCAAAACTCAAATGAGATGAATTTTGCCCTAGAAATGTTTATTTGCTAAGAACGAATTTAATAGTCATGAGTCAAATAATAGATGTTAGTGCAAGTAGTTCATATATTTAGCCATTTAGTTTGAGGCTTTATATAACTTTACTGAGCCTTAAATCTGTGCGGTTTTAATCAATGGTTTGTTCTTTGAATGATCTTATCAAGGCTGTAGATGATCTTATCAAGGACATAAAGGTATGGTATCAAACTTCAGGTTGAAACTTTTGGAAGCATTATAAACACTCATTTCACTACTAGACTATATAAGGATATTGGTTGTGATGAAACTCGCTGCATTATTTTTTCAGTAGTGAAATTAAGTTCCCATTCCATTCAGTAGTTACATTTTGAAAGAGCATTGCTATTGGTATTAACGGGAGAATGTGTTTCTGTCATTGTATTTGGGCCTTCTGTATTGCGTTCTTCTTCTTTTTTTTTTTTTAAGATTTTATTTATTTGAGAGAGAGAAAAAGAGAGAGTGAGAGAGAGCATGAGAGGGGAGAAGATCAGAGGGAGAAGCAGATTCCTTGTGGAGCTGGGGGCCCATGCGGGACTCAATCCCAGAACTCGGGGATCATGACCTGAGCTGAAGGCAGTCACTTAACCAACTATGAGCAGGGGGAGGGACAGTGGGAGAAGCAGACTCCCCACTGAACAGGAAGCCAAACCTCATAGGGCTCAATCCCAGGACCTGAGCCAAAGTCAGATGCTTACCCAACCTAGCCACCCAGGAACCCCTGTATTGCACTCTTGATATTCAATTAAATGTGCCTTGAAAAAATATTACAAGAAAACTACAGAGCAATAACCCTCATGATTATAAATGCAGAATATCATCAGTAAAATGCTGACAGACTGAATCCAGCAAGGTATGAAAAGGATTGTACACCATCATTAGATAGAGTGTATCCCAGAAATATAAGGTAGATTTAAGTTTAAAAAAAAATCAATCAACATAATCCTGTATATGAATAGAATACATGATAAAAGCTATATGTTCATCTCAACAGATGGGGGAAAGCATTTGAAAAGTTACATCTTTTCATGATAAAACTATTTAACAACTAGAATTACATGGGAATCCTCTAAGAGACTAAAACATCCACAACTAACAGGATATTCAATGAAGAAAAATGAATGTTTCCTCTTAAAATCAGGAACAAAAAAATGGTATCCATTTTTACCACTTCAACTTAATATTTTACTGAAGATTCTAGCTATGACAATTAGGTAAGAAAAAAGTAAAATGCACCCAGATTATAAAAAAAGAAGTAAAACTATTTTTATTGGTAAGTGACCCAATCCTGTATATAGAAAATCCAAAGGAATACACACACACACACACACACACACACACACACATTATTTGAACTATTAATGGTGTTCATCACTGTGGTAATATCCAAGATCAATTTACAAAAACCAACTGTGTTTTTATACACCAGCAATAAATGATCTGAACATCAAATAAGGAAATAATTTAATTCATAACAAAAAATAAGTAGAATAATTTTAACAGAAGAAACACTAGATTTATACACTTAAAATTTCAAAGCATACTGAGAGAAATTAAAGAAGATCAAAAACATCCCATGTTTCAAGACTTAACATTGTTAAAATGCCAATATTCCCCAAATGTATACATTCAATGCAATTTCCATGTAATTCCTGCTAGTGTTTTGCAGAAATTGGAAAATTGATCTTAAAGTTTATGTGGAAATTCAAAGGATCCAGAAAAAAAAAAAAGAACAAAGTTAGAGAACTCACATTTCAACTGACACTCTAAGGCTACTGTAAAGGTAGTGTTACACTATCAAAGGACAGACACATGGATCATGAAGTAAAACCAAAAGTCAAGAAATATATACTATATTTATGGCCAATTGATTTTTGACAGAGATGTCAAGACAATTCAATGGGGAAAATAGTTTTTTCAACAAATGGTGCTCGATGATTAGATATCTACATGCAAAATAATGAATGTGGACACATACTTCACACAATACACAAAAATGAACTCACAGTAGATCATAGACTTCAGTGTAACAGTTAAATATGAAAAATTCTACAAGGAAGCATAGAAGTAAACATCTGTGATCTTGTATTAGGCTATAGTTCCTAATGTATTATGCCACCAACTGCAAAAGTGATACAAGAAAAATATAGGTAAAGAATTCTTACCACTCAATAATAAAAAGACAAATGACCCAATTATAAAATGGACAAAGGATTTGAATCAACAGTTCTTCAAATAAAATATGTAAATGACTTATTTCATTCAGCAAAATGTCTCCAAGGCCCAACCATGTAGCACATATAGGAATGCCTTTCATTACTGAGGCTGAATAATATTCCACTGTGGTGTTTATTCATTCATTTCTTGAATGGATAAGTCATATGGATTGTTTCCATCTTTTGTATATTTTAAATAATGCTGCTATGAATAAGATTGTATTAATATTTGTCAAGATCCTGCTTTCATTATCTGCCTTTGGCTCTGGTCATGACACTGGGATCTTGGATCTAGCCCTGCATTAGACTCTCTGCTCAGTGGGGAGTCTGCTTCTCCCTCTCCCTCTGACTGCTACTCTACTTGTGTTCTCCCTCTCTCTCTGCCAAATAAATAAATATATGTTACATATTTGTGGAACATAAGGAATAGCATGCAGGACATTAGGAGAAGGAAGGGAAAATGTAAGGGGAAAAATCAGTGTGGGAGAAGAACCATGAGAGACTGTGGACTCCAGGAAACAAACTGAGGGTTTTAGAAGGAAGGAGGGTGGAGGGATGGGAGAGCTGGGTGATTGGGTATTAAAGAGGAATGTATTACATGGAGCACTGAGTGCTATAAAGCTAATGAATCATTGAACTCTACATCAAGAACTAATGATATACTGTATGGTGACTAACATGACATAATAAATAAAGAATAAGAAAAACAAACAAAAAATATTTCTATGTTTAATTTTTGAGGAACTATCATACTGTTTTCCATAGTCTGTTCAGGAAGCTATAGCAAAACACCATAAACTGGGTGGACTTAAATAATAGACATGTATATTTCGTGATTCTGAAGGCTAAATCCAGGATCAAGGTGCTGGCCAATTTGGTGGGTAATGAGGGTCAGCTTACTAGTATGTTGATGGAATGTGTCATCATATGCCAGAAGGGAAAAGACACCCCCCTGAGATCTCCTTTATATGGGCATTAGTCACATTAATGAGGGATCAAAAAACACTTATCATCAAGAAATCTTTGTTGCAAATAATCTTATACTGTAATAGTAGCAAAAACTGTTTTTCAAAAATACATCTCCAAAAAACCTTAAGAGTTGAATTATATGGAAGGGGAACTATTTTGAAAGTTCTTTCCATCTTGTAAGGGGACAAAAATCTTTCCATTTTAAGAGATAAAGTTGCCCATGTTAACTAAAAACATGCTACTGTCTTGAAATTTAAGGACAGATATTAAGATGGATTATCTTAGGTATGATGAACTGGCAGTAAGCATCTTTCTAGTACTCTACTAGAACTTTCTATAAAGAATGACTGGAAAGTTGGAAACTAGTTTCCAGCTCCCTTTTCATTTGGGTTCATAATGTGGGTTGTCCTCTGCCAATTAAATTGGCAGCCAGGATTTTGAAACTAGATTTTCATTGGCTTCTCCATATTTCTGGTTTATAGGAGCCAAAGTCAGAATATTCAGTGGCATGGGGAAGGGAGAGCTAGAGCATTTCTCCTCCTCTCTGCCTCAGCTTTATCTCTAGCAACTAACACAACTTCTCCATGGCTCCCACTCCAAAATGGAATGCCTACCAAGGTTACTGGGTAACTATGGTCTCTAAACTCTGGTGACATTTCCTCTTTATCTTCCCTTATAAGAATAAGAGTGTTTCTTTGTCTTCAATCTTGGGAGTTGGGGAACAGATCACTATTCACCTTTGGCTTCTAAGAAAACAAATTGTCTTCATTAAATTTCCTCTGTTTAAATTCTTAGCTTGGTTTTTGTGATCCTGGTAACTGATTGAAATACTGTAGACATTTCTTCTCTCAAACAAAGCCTTATAGAGAGAATTATTGCTAGAAGTTGCTACAGTAGACTCAGTGTGCATTGTCCAGTCAAAGCTTCATTTATATCAAGAATCTGTGGAGCAAGCTGACCTCAGCATTCTGGGTATTTAGTCACCATTTTGTTGATGCCAATTGGCCTACAGTTGTGCCAGTGGCTTCTTGATTGCAATTTTCAGAGTTACAGAGGTACAGCTAAGATAATATGTTCTCAAACTACCTATTTCTAGAGGTAATCTCTGATTTCACAAACATTTCCATTTTCTGCTAACAAAACAAACAAACCTAAAGCTGTCTTCCTGTACAGAACCTTAACTGATAAGCCTGAGAGTTTAAAAATATAAAATTCAGCTTCAGTTAAGATATTACATTTTTACTACATTTTAAAAGATTTTACATTTCTATCTGATCCATTTTGAACCATAATTTATCAAAGAATTAGTGTTCACATTTTATTAAATTCATGAAAAGCATTTTTCTTACAATATGAAATAGTCTTTTCTTTTTTAAAAAGAGTTTTCTAGCTACTTATAAGACTTCGAGAGTTTCATAAACCTTGGATTGATTAAACAAATAAAAACTAAACCCTAACTTGAAAACCAATTTCAAGCGGTTTTGTTGTCATGCATTTAAAATTATAGTGTTAAAACAACTTTTCTCAAGGGTATCCAATAACCTGAAATATATGACAACATGAGAGGTTTAAAGTTAAAAGAAATCCAATTTCTCTGGCAAGTTGGGTTTTTTTTTCTCCATGTTGTGTGGGATCCCAGAATTAAAATGTTAATACATATTACTATATTTTCATTTCTATTTTAATCCAGCAAACATTTCTTTTAATCACAGTGGTGTTACCAGTAGTACAATGTGATCTGGAAAACTGAGCTGTCTTGTTGCTCTGAATTAATAAATTTTCTTAATGCTAATTATTACCCTTTACCAACAGATTGCCAACACCACACAGTATATATTACTAATCAGAAAGTACTGCAGAACAGGTTACAATCTGTAGAAAATAAAAATGAGACATGGCAACTTTGTAAGAGAAGGATTTTAAATTCTTAAGATTTCTTTAAATCACACATACACACACACACACACATACACTCACACACAGAGTCAGGCACTACCTATTTATCTATATAGGGATTTATATCTATATATATGGAAATAGGTGGATATATAATATAAATACAAATACAGACCTATGGAGAAAGACATTTAAGTATCCTTGGAATGTGGATTTTTATATAAGCTTAATAATGCAAAGTATGTATTCACTCCATTGTAATAAGTCAGTTAGCATTTTCATAAAAATTGATAAATTTTTAAGATTTTTTAAATTTATTTATTTGACAGACAGAGATCACAAGTAGGCAGAGAGGCAGGCAGAGAGAGAGAGAGGAGGAAGCAGGCTCCCTGCCGAGCAGAGAGCCCGATGCGGGGCTTGATCCCAGGACCCTGAGATCATGACCTGAGCTGAAGGCAGAGGCTTTAACCCACTGAACCACCCAGGCGCCCCTAAAAATTGACAAATTTTAATTACTACAGCAATTAAGAGGATCTTAGAAAATACTTATAATGAGCTGAAGTCATATGATTTTTGTCACCCTGGAGCTTTTAGGCACCTGCCATATGTTGCCTTTAATAATTGCTACAGAGGCCTTCTCTATGCAACATAAGTACTTATTACGTTACAGTGGCTTACACAATACATTCAGTTGTAACCAATATATATTTGAAAATGTCTCTATCTTTCCTCTTTCATTTTATTTGAAGATGCTTCTCCTCCTTATGGGGGAAAAAAAAGATCAAAGAGATAGTTAAAGAAAATCATTTGGGAAACAATGTAAACAAACAAAACAACCAAACTGAAGTAGTGATCAGGAAGCCTGCATGTTAAGAAGCCTTTATCTCTGTGGTTTGTGATTTGGGAAATAACATTTAACCTGTTTCAAACTGTTTCTCCTTTAGCTCTAGCAGATTAACAGAGGTGATTTCTTCTCATGTACATCATAAGCCATGAATTATAGTGGAAAAGTGACAGACGAAGAGAAGACTGCATGTAAAAAGTACATAAAGTACAAAATGAAATATAAATATAAAGCATTTTGTTACTCTTTTTTCCAAGATAGTTTTGAAAGCAAAGAGACATTAACAATTTGCACTACACTTCTCATGGTCAAGAGAAATATCAAGAACTTCTTTTGCAATGGAGTTTCAGCAGCTGTGGAGAAAAAGGATGACACATCCTATTGTTTTTGTTCTCAAATTCTTCTGCCTAGGACATGAAGAGAAAACATCCATCCTCTGCCCTTGCTTCTTCACCTGCCTGAGACCCCAAAGATTTTAGGAGACAGAAACCTGTGTTTATTGCAGATATATAATAAAATTAGCTGGAGGAATATTATATTATATATACCCCTCCACACACACACTTAATTATAAGGCTTCTCTCATTTATCTTTGAATGTACGGAATTTAAAAATATAGCCTATTTTATAAAACATGCCAAATGGATGTTTTTCAAAGAGCCCAGCAACTGGGAGGTAAAACTTACATCTCAGAAATTCCAGTAGTTAGAATAATACTATTGATTTTATATTCTCCACTTGTTTAATACTGTCTTAGTATATTTTCCTACAAGGGAACATGGTAGGTATAAGCATTAGAAAATTTCTAAGGATAAGAATGTAGTTTTTCTCCATAAAACTTGCGTTCTATGTACACTACACGAAAGTGTCTATTTCCACATACATTCTAAATTAATTAACATGGGTTATCAGTATTGCTTTTTGTTTAAGATTTTATTTATTTATTTGACAGTGAAAGACACAGTGAGAGAGTGAACACAAGCAGGGCGAGTGTGGGAGGGAGAAGCAGGTTTCTTGCCAAGCTAGGAGCCCTGTCTCGAGGTTCAGTCCCAGGTCCCAGGGATCATGACTCGAGTGGAAGGCAGATGCTTAATGACTGAGCCACCCATGTGCCCCTCAGTATTGTTTTTTATTATAAAAATCTGCAGAGAACAAAACTGTTTGCTCTTGTTTGATCTGCAATTATTTTGTTATTGGAAAAGTTAAGTATTTTGCTAGTAAAAATAATGACCTTTTGTGTTTCTTAATTCATAACTTGCCTAATGACGTTATATCATTATATTAAATTAATAATATTTTATATCCTACTTCATATTGTCATCTTTACATATCTAAGATATAAAAACTTTTTTTCACCATTTTGATTGCAACCTGATGAGAGACTCCAAACCAGAACTCTAAGCCCTTCCTAAATTCTTGAAACGGAGAAAAGTGTGAGACAATAAATACAAACAGTCCTCATTTCGTATGGTTCTTTTTTTTTAAATTTTTTAAAGATTTCATTTATTTATTTGAGAGAGAGTAAAAGCGAGAGAGATCACAGAAGGTGAGGGACAAGCAAACTCATCGCTGAGCAGAGAGGCCGATGTGGGGCTTGATCCAGGAACCTGGGATCATGACCTGAGCCGAAGGCAGTCACTTAACGGACAGAGCTACCCAGATGTCCCATTTTGCATAGTTCTAATATGCACAAATATAACTCACTGTTGTTTAGTTACATAAAACTAGTCCCCCAACAACACCATTTGAATTACAGTTACCATAGTCCATTAAATGTGAGTAAATGCAGACTGTATACACTTTGCTGTTAGTTCTTTGGTCCATAAGTCTTTATGTAAACACAAAGGATGTTATCACTTTTAGTGATTAATCAACATTTTTTTCTGTCCATTACTGACTGCTCACCGCATATCTATTACTCAGTTCTTTCACAGATAGCAAAGAAGATAGTTGTGGTGTTTCCTTGTGTCCTAGTGATAAACCCACATGTCATTTTACAAAAGTGTATAATCAAAAGAGGCACTTACCCAACAAAGATAAAACTAAAGCAAATTTAAAAAATTAAATATTTTACTGTGTTGTGCAAATAACTGCAGGATTCAAACTAAATGTAAATGAAATTATGGAAAAGAAAAAAAGAAAGAAAGATATCACAGAACAAGCCAAACATTTGCTTTAATGATCTTCGGTCACTGTTTCGAAATTCTGAATAAATTTTTTGAACTTTTGCTTCGTTTTTTTAATTTTTTATTTTCTTAGAGAATTTATTTATTTGAGAAAGAGAATGAGAGAGAAGACAAGAGGGGGGAGTGTCAGAGAGGGGAGGGTCAGAGGGAGAAGAAGACTTCCCACTGAGCAGGCAATCCAATGCAGGACTGGATCCTGGGACTCCAGGATCATGACCTGAGCTGAAAGCAGCCACTTAACCAACTGAGCCATCCAGGCAGCCCCAAACTTTAGTTTTTTTAATGAAGTCTCATGGGACAATCAAGTGTGCAGGTGACCGTAAGACATTCACACAGTATCTTTGCCTGCCATTTCTTGCTGTATCATTTGCACAGGGCCTTCACGACACCCCATAAATAGAATGTTATGGTGGATCCTCCATGCGTGGGAGTCAGCAAGACTCAGGCAAGGAAGAGTTGAGGATATATTTCTGGGATTGAGCAAGTGGGGGTGCTATTAGCCCAGAAAGGCCAAACATTTTTGTTTGAAACAGAACTACTTTTGAATGCAGAGAGAAGACAATGGTGTTTTAAGATACTGAAACAACCAAGAATTCTATGGTATCCTTTCTCACCATTGTTAATTCCCTGTCTTCATTTATGCCAAAAGGATGACATAGAAGGAAAGAGAAAGATAAAGCAACTCATACATTCTTCTCCATTCAGTCCATTTCTTACTCATCAATACACTAAGGACAGTGCATATTGGTACAATGAATGCATATCAAGAAGTGAAATAAAGAGCAGTTGAGTTAGATTTTAGAAGTGTTTTCCCTCTTTTGGTTAGAGGAGATAAAATTTTAGTTTAAAAATGGCATTCACTTTTACAGTGGGTCATTAAAAAGAGTTTGGTCAATTCATCCTAAAAACTCATAGGCTTTCTACAAGAGTCTTCTTTAATTTTCCCTGGAAACATAGAACATTAAAATGTAATAATTGAACAGATTGAGTAGTTCTAGTTCTAGAACATTTATCGCACTGCTATGCTAATAGAATCCGCTTCCCCTTCCACAGGAAATGGAAGAGGAATCAGGCTATTGTAAACCTGTGTTTATAATACCAGAGGAAATGCAAGTGGTATGCAGGGGGTAGAATCCGGAGTTTCAGACATTTCATCCCATTCCTGGAATTTTGTGCATTGGCTTTATAATGCAGAATTTCAGCAGCTGAGTCATTCATTCAGACTAAGTGTGCTAAAGACTGTTTTCTAATCCACATTCATGTACTCCATCCAAACAAGTGGTAAAGTCATCCTAAATCAAGTGCCGTGTTTTCTCCTTCCTCTTTTATTTCCTTAAAAAAAAAATCAATGTTCACATATACAAAAATTCCCAGCAACTTACTGAGTTTTTATTATCAGATGCTATTTTCTAGGTGTCTCTGTTTTTAAACAAAGTTGGTCTCAACTTAAAAAAAAAAAAAAAAAGGAAAGGAAAATAAATAAAAGGTCCAAAGAAATGAGTGTCTTCTATAAGTAATCACTTATACATGTGTGTACTAGGTGCGGAAACTTCACGTTTATTGAAGAATGCAAAATTTTTGTCTTCCTTATACTGTGGTATGATCTAAATTATTCTTTTAGCCTGATATTATAAGAGACATTCCAATTCCCAAAGCTTTGACATCTGTGCTCTTTGCAAACCTTTGCCCAATGTTTTTATTAACTCAATTTAATGGAACCTTTTTTATGGTGACCTTAAGAATTTAATAACTCCTCAATGCAAGGACAATACCACCTGCAGGCTCCGCTGGGATTAAACCGTGGTAGATCAATATGTCTGCTGGAAGACATTAAAGAAAAGAAAGGGCGGTGGAGGGGGGCGAAGCCGCAACACAAATCAGGCACTTCCCTCTAACTGACAAGTTCTGCTACTGTTTATGATGGTCAGTCTGTTCCCGACACGTGTAGAAAATTTCTGTGGTTGCTAAGGCGATATGCAGCTCACTTGCAACTCCTTAATAATATTAATCTATCTTTGATCATGTCAGATAGGCTAGCGATCTTCAATTCCAAAGTGTCTCTCTTCCTGACAGACACTCTGCATATCTTACAGATGCGATCAATATGTTATTAGTCAACAACCTGACGCTAGCCCATGAATTAATCCATTTCTGTCAACCTAGCAGTTTCCAGTCTTTGTAACCTCATCCTCTCAGTATGGATGGGACCTGGCTTAATCCAATTAAGGTAAAATTAACTTTTTTTCCTTGTGGTACTCTCCATCTATGTTAATTCAAATCTCTGAGGACAGCTGCTCCAAGCAAATAATTTTATGCTTGACCTTTTATGTGCAAGATTAAAGTGGTATAGATGTATGCAAGGGGAGTCAATGAGCTGTCTCTCTATTTTCACCCTCCTTTAACTTCCTAGTAGTGCTAAAAAAAAATTCACCCGAACACACAGGATTGCTAAATGACAGTGATATATTTATTTGGGTTGCAAAAAGGACTCTGTCACTTCAGCTCTATGCTTAGTATATGCGGTACCTTTGTCTTTTTGAAAGGTAAATTAATAAGTGGTGACAGTACTCTGGGCAGTATTGTAGATTTGACAAGCAAAGGATGTTAACAGTCTGTAATATGCAAAACTAATCATTTATATTCCTGGTACTTATGGGATACAGTGATGCTGCCTGCTTAAAAAAAAAAATAGCGCTGATGGGAAAGATTACTTCTTTCTGAGTCAAGGCATGAATGCTAGCCTTTCTCTATCATTTTACCAATATGAAGATTACATTAGGATAGTAGAACAGGCTTTATTCTTAAGAACCTAGCATGCTCAGTTTTGAGGCTCAGTGGCTACCATGCTTTAAAGATCAAAGATCTAGTAATCCTCAGGCCAACATTTGAAAGGAATTTGTCTCCTGGGCAAAATTGTTTCCATTTTATATCCCTTCCGTCCTCCTTCCTCTTAGCTGGCTTTGGTCCCTATCTAACCTCCTTAGAGGCATTTAGGGAAATCTTGCTTTCCTCTGCAAATAAAATCTGTTCTGAGAAGATGATATATGACAAGTCATTTCCAATTCTGTGTGAATTTAAAGAAATATATTGTCTCCTTGCAGCTCTGTGAGAGTAAGTCTTTGACCCTGCTACAGAGAAGTGAAATATTGATAAGGAAGAAATGGAAATATCTTTACTTCAGGAAACTCCAAATATTGTTTTGTTAGTAAGTGATTGTTGCTAGGAAGAACTATAAGAAGCAAAGACTCTACAAATAGAGAACAGGGAAAATGGTCAGAGTTCAGACTAATGAAATATTAAATTTATTTTACATTTCTTATCAGAAATGTACACAGATACACAGAATCCCAATGTGTATATAACCTGCATGATTATTATTTTGTAAATTGAAGTAAATTAACATATAGTGTTATATTAGTTTCAGGTATACAATGAGTTGATAATTCTATACATTATACATTCTATGCTTTAATGTAAAATGTTTTGATGAAATAGCAAACACCTCTAGATTTGGGCTCTCTACATTTTCATGAGGGACATTTGCTTTTATTTATTCTACCTTAGACCATTGGGATGTCCAAATATTAGACATTTTCTCATCAGTTCTGGAATGGTCTGCAATTTTCCCTATAAACAAAGATTCCCCATTCTCCTGCTCTTTTCAGCTGAAATTCCAAGTAGATGTGTTGAGTATTTGCACTCTGCCAAGACCTTTAATTTCTTTTGCACCTTTTTCTATCTCCTTTTTCCTCTAGACATGGTCTTTGTCATTTTTGAATTCTCATGAAGAATTTTTTGTGGCATTTTGTTCCTTTCTCATGTTTTACCTTTAAACTAACAACTATATTTCATTTTCTTAAACAAAATAACCACATTTATTTTATATAGCATATAAGAGAAATTGCAATATCTTAAGTATTTGTGTATTTGCTGTGTATTGTTTCTGGTGGCTCACATTCATTATTCTTCGTTTCCTTGTGTGCTTTGTGATTTTAGGGCTCATGGGACTGTGGGATCTATATTTTCATTATTGTATTAAAGAATGGTTCTTGTATAAATAATTATTTTTGTTCCTCCAGAAATAAATTTTTGTTTAGAGCACAAATTCAAATGAAGGTCATAGAATTATGAATCCTCAGCAAAAACATCCCCCACCCCTCTTCCAAATGCCTGGATTGAGACAGAGACATTTTTAGTATTTCTTTCTGTATGCCAGCTCTATTTCTTTTTCATCCTTACAAAGAGAATGTAACATTTGGATTCCAGCTACATGCAGAATGTTTCCATTAGATTCCTCACCAATTTTGCCCAGCCCAAGAAATTACCTTTTCTATCCCTTGAATCCCACAGAGCCCTCAAAAATTGTAATTTGTGGGTGCCTGGGTGGCTCAGTGGGTTAAAGCCTCTGCCTTCAGCTCAGGTCATGATCTCAGGGTCCTGTGATCGAGTCCCGCATCGGGCTCTCTGCTCGGCAGGGAGCCTGCTTCCTCCCCTCTCTCTCTCTGCCTGCCTCTCTGCCTACTTGTGATCTCTGCCTGTCAAATAAAAAATAAAAAAAAAACAACTAAAAAAAAATTGTAATTTGTGCAATCTGTGTGTAAATTGTGTAATTTGCAGAGGATCAATCTCAGGGAATCTGTTGCAAACTCATGCTTACTTCTGGGGGTGCTTGGAACCTTAGTATGACCCTTGGCCAAACAATAAATTATTCTAAATAATGTTTAGTATAGTCCCATGGAAGGATTTGAGACAGACCCAGAGGAAACTAGCAGCAGTTTATAAGCCCTGTTTATAGAAAATGATCAGATAGATGGTTTGTTCCTGGTTTCTGTTTTGTTTCTCTTGGTTTCCACTGCTGAGTATAGTAAGGCAGACTGGTTTTGACTACAGTAACAAAGGAGTATAAAAAGTCCTTCCTTCTTTAATAGGGCAAAGGTGCCCCTGAGACCTAAGTATTCACCACCACCACCACCCTGTCCTGAGCCCATTTCCCATGTGGAGATTAAGTCTCAGGACAAAGTGTGACTTGCATACCAAGAAAGGACTCTGGGAGTTGTGGATATAAGTCTGGGGCCTGCCTGATGTTTGCCTGCGCTTTTTTTTTCTCCTGCTGTACTGTATATTTTACCTCATGCATTACACCCTGTGGAGTATGGTGAGTCCTCTCAATTATCTCACCCCATGTAATTGCTCTTCAAGCATTTGACAGATACCCTCAGGGCAAAGCCCTTCAGTATGTGCTTTCCTCCTGCTCCAGGCCCAAGTTTCCTGCTCTCTTTGTTTTTAGCCTCTTAGAATTTCTTATTTTCTTGCCAGATCAGCTTTCATTTTTAAAATATTTTCAAAATATTTTATTGGGTGGTTTTAGGTGCTTTCAGTGGGAAGATCATTTAGGATGTCGACTGCATACTGCTGGGGATGACAGCAAAAATTAATACAAAAATATAGAAAGTGGAACTAAGGGAGACACCACTTATTATATCCTTATCAAAATATCAAAGTAGTTTTTACTGAAATAAATTGCCAAATGCTCATCTTACATATCACTGCCACCATCATTACCATCCATATACACGCATCCATGAGCAGAACTACTTAGCATTATGTATGCGTGTGTATATGATTTATATACAGAATAAACGAGTAATTCTTAAATGTTGGGGAATTTACACTTCCAAAATATCCTTCTCAACTTTGTGGCTGTTGTCATTAAATATGCCTGACTCTGGCCTTACATATTATCTCATACAAAATGACAAATTATCATGAAGGACATTAAGCCTTATGCATAATTTCCATCCTGAAGTGAAGAGATGGATGTATCACCTTTTTTAACTGACAACGGGTTGTGATGAGAAAGGAAGGGGAAAATGATGAGTGCCCTGGTAAAGTGGAAGAAGTCTTACCGGGAGGGAGGTGAGCGCCAGCTCAAAAAGGCATAAAGTAGGAAGAATACAGGGGACCGTAGGCAAAGTTGATCACGTGTGCTTAGCTTTGGCCCCATATCCCCTGATAACTTGTAAAGAAGCATCATAGTTCGGCCTAACATGCTTTCATTGGCCAGGTTGTGTCTATTTGGCAAATAAAAAGAGAGAGATACTTCATTGCCCATGTGGGTCCTACCTGCTTGGCTTCCTTTTAATTGGCACCTGCCTTCCTCCGAGTGGTGGGTGGCGGAGTCTCAGTGAGTGTTCTGCGCTGAGCGGCTATGCTGAGCCAGCCTCCTTCAAAAAGATTCTAAGCTTTATTTCTGAGCTGAGCAGATTTAGCTGGTTTCATTTGTAGAAAACCTGTAAGTAAACCTTTCACCCGAATAAAGATGAAAGACATTTCACATAGAGAAATCATCCAGGGACCCAAAAAGGAGACAGCTGGAGATAGACTATTTAAAAATCTTTTCCGCTCATTCTGATGATGTAAAAGAAGGATGAAAATTTCTGTATAGAGCTCAGAGAAGGTAAAATAAGTCTCACAGTCTTACTTTGGTCCTGTGCCCTTCTCGTTAGCTGAAGAATCTATTTTCTTCCTTAAGAAGCACATTGCTGTGAACCAAAATTTTTTAAAAAATAAATAATAATGTTTCTGTTTTTAAAAAAATAAATCTTCATTACTAAATTATGGAATGCCTTAATTGAATGTCTGTTGAAGTAATAGATCTGCCAAAATATTTTTAAAGTTTAAACAAAACAGATACATATGTATTTTTAAAGATTTTATTTATTTATTTGTTAGAGAGACAGAGAGAGAGAGAGAGAGCACAAGCAGACAGAGTGGCAGGCAGAGGCAAAGGGAGAAGCAGGCTTCCCGTTGAGCAAGAACCCCGATGCAGGACTCGATCCCAAGACATTGGGATCATAACCTGAGCCAAAGGCAGCGGCTTAACCAACTGAGCCACCCAGGTGTTCCAAAGCCAGATATATTTTATTTTATAGTGGAAAACACACTTGTTTCCATTTTAAGTTAGTGGGAAACTGGTCAATGATTGCTGTCTATTCATGGAAATTTACAAAAAAAAAAGCTATTTCTAGATTACTCTTATAATCTCAATAAAAATATCAATAGTCATAACAAATGAGAATACCTCACCTTCGGACAAGACCTAAATTGATTAAATATTACCCAGAGTCATTCCAGTTTACTACAAACCAATAATTTCCTTGTAAGTTGAAAATTGTAAGCTCTCTTTTTTAAATGGATTTTGTGAAACAAAATGATTAAATGCATGTATGCCCTGATATAGAAATTAATTACTGAAAATTCTCCTGACTTCTCATTCCATGTTTTTGGACAGTGGGTAGCATAAGAGCATGAGAACATTTATTGTTCCACATTCAAATATATTCCCATTCCATGTCCCCTATAGCAGTTCTACATCTCAATAAAATGTACATCTTCTGGAGGCAAAGTATTCAGATGATCTAGTCTCTAGGTCTGCAATGACACTTAAAGCAAAATATTTAACTTTTATGAGTTTTACGCTTTCCATCTGCAAAATGGGGGAGGTCATTAATTGTATCTAAAACAGAGTTCTTATGATAAATTAACTGAGTTTATATAAAACAATAAGAGTGGCTGGTACAAGTTAATCTTAATATCACTAAAAATATGAGCCATCATCATTATTGAAATATAGGGAAGTCTATTAATCTGGTGTTCAATTGATAAAGAAACTCAGAAACATTAAACACCTGCTCTCCTAAACCTATGCCTTTGAGAAAAAGGAAATTTAACTTACTGTGATTATGGGGGGAAAAAGTAAATCTCCTATTTTGCTTCCATATGTACTCAAAGTATTTATTTTTTTACTGACTCAGGTTAAGGAACACTGAAGAAAAATAATTCTTAAAGTGCAACTTGGAACAATAGTACCTGGTGGCTATATTGTAGGGATACAAATATATAATAATTAAAATGTATACAGTTGTTACTGTTTGTTTCTACTTTGTGTTTTTTTTTATCATACAGGTCAAAAGTATATTTGTTCTTGTTTTAAAAGGGATAAATTATAATGATGTAGTCAAGTGATATACATACAGGTCTTAGTAGAGTACCTATTGCATATTAAATATTCTTTAAAAAGATGTCATTGTTATTACTATCATCTTTACCATTATTACTATTAGTACAAGCAGTATTTGAAAACTCAGTTCTTGTTTATTTTCTTTGAAACATTTCAATCAATAACCAAGATAATAAGAAATAAAACAACCAGTAATTGTCATCCATGTAATGCTGACATTCTGCAATGCAAATAGAGATAAAGTTCTTTTTTGCAAAATAAGGGTTGAGTGGTTCTCTTTTTTACTTTATTGCTAGTTTGTTTAAACAAACTTTGTGAAACATTCCCAGAAATTCTGTTTTCAAATGTCATCCTTAAAGGTAAGAATAAGTCTATCTCTCAGTAAAGATTGCTCTCTCTCCTGTGCATATATATTACCATACTTCCTGTGAATTGCTGGAAAAAAATAATTGGCAGATTGTTAGATAACATTATGATACATAAGATAGTCCATTTTGTTTTCACTAAACACAAAGTTGAAGATATGGATTTAAAGAGACAAGAAACTGCAAATGATGTGAGATAAAATACACATAAAATAGTATCAGATACTCCCCATCCCCCAAAACAGTTTAGAGTAATGAGAAACTATAAGCAGTGAGAAGGCATCAGCTATTGCAAGAGATGTCTTAGCATTAACCACTCTCTAGGTTGTAACACTTGTTTCAGATTATTTTCAATGTGAACTTTAAAACTTTAAAAACATACTTCCTCAGTATATACTCAGATTGACTAAAATGCCATTTCTGACCTACTCACAATGAAATAAACTTTTATTATAGATATTCTTATAATTCATTAACATCCAACTTGAAAATCTTACTTTTAGATTGGCCACATTTTCAATAATTACATTCCTTTCAAAGCATGTACACTTGTTTCTACTCTTCTCAGATCAATACTCCAGAGGTTAGTTAGAAGCTGGGTGCTTTGCCAAAATGGCATAGAAGCTCTTTGCAAGTGCCGTGACCCATTTCCTTTGTAGCAAGAATCTCAGTAACTTATAGTTGTGCTAATTCTTTCTATTCTATTTCAAGTTCTACACAGTTTTAATTACTGATGGTTATTTGAAGTATTGAATGACTTGAACAAAGCAATAGTCACAATAGTCAAAATGTGAAAACAACCTAACAGTCCATTGATGAATGAATGGATAAAGAAAATGTGCACATATAGCCAATGGAATATTATTCAACCAGAAAAAGAAGAAAATTCTGCCATTTGTAACATGGGTGAACTTTGAGAGTATTATGCTAAGTGAAATGAGTCAGGAGACAAGGACAAATACTGTATAATACCAATTCTATATGGAATAAAAAAATGAACTCATAGAATAATAGATTGGTGGTTACCAGGGACTGAAGGTAGGTGGAGGAAATGGGTAGTTGATGCGTAAATGGTACAAACTTTCCATTAAAAATGAGTAAGTTCTGAAGATCTAACATACAGCATGATAACAATAGTTCAATACAACATGATGAACATAGATATACTGTGTTATATACATGAAATTTGTTGAAAAAATAGATCTTAGATTTTCTTGCCACACATGCACGTGCGCACTCACACACACACACACACACACACACAACTATGTGATGTTGTCTTTGATGTAATGGCTGTGTTAAATAACCTTATTACAGTAATCATTTAACAATATAAATGTATATAAAATTGTCACAGCATATACTTAAATCTACACAAAGTTATTCTTCATGTCTCAATAAAGCTGGAAAAAAATAAAGTGATAATCTTCACAAAAAGAAAACATTTGACTAGGATTGAGATCACATATAACTAGAGAAGTCTAGCATCAAAGACTAATTAAGAAGGCAATGAGAGTGCAGCTTTGATCTGGAAGCATATAGGGCCAATAACATTAGATCATTCAGGTTTTAAATTGCTGAATATAAATTGAAGGTAGAATCTCATTCTTGTGAATTAGTCAAACAAGAAGTTAATTTTGGAGTAGATGAAGACCAGTGAACACTCAGATATCCGTAAGATTCTCCAAGTGCATAGATACCAGGCTTATACAAGTTAGACTAATTTGGGATTGCACTGGAAATCTAATATATCCTCATTGCTTTGTTCAAATCATTCAATACTTCAAATAACCATCAGTAATTAAAATGTGTAGAACTTGAAATAGAAAGAATTAGCACAACCATAAGTTATTGAGATTCATGAACAGAATTCTACATCCTAGAAGGACAGAGTGTAGAAATCAGGGCCCTAATGGTAAAAATCAGTTATGAGCCGTCTGGGTCTGACTTTTAAGGGTTGACCTAAATTCAAATCACTTGCAATTTGCTGGAGTTGTAGCAGGCAAATATCAGAAGGGGGCAGCAAAGAGCTATCTGGGCTGAAGAAAGTATAACAATTTGAAAAGTGGAGAAAGAGGAGGAAGTTAATTCAATGTGGATTAAGTTACATGAAAAATGCTATTCCAGATGGGTGTCAAATCACATCAGAGCTGTAGACCTAAGATGATCTGTGACCTCTAGATGTTATTTTACCCTGGTTTTCTCCCTATCTCTGAACATTTCTACTCAATTTTCTTGCCTGGATCTTTTCTTCTATATGCATCCCTTAAATATTTATTTTCCAAAGTCCTGGCCTTAGCCTGCTTTCTTCCTACTTCCCATTATCTCGATTTTATTTGATCTCTTCTTTCATCCAGTCCCATGGTAATAATTAACTATCAATATACCAACAGAACTTCCACAAGCATGTAAGACAACCTTAGTGCCAATTAGAAAACCATGCCATTTCTTGGCAGATGGATTTCAAATAGCAGTTCCCACCAGGGTCAATAACATCTCAGGCAAATCAAAAGCTGTTTATACTCTTTCTTATCCCCTCAGCCAAGCCACATGTTGCGAACCAGGAAAACAAGTCTTATGTGCTCAGAATTCACAGATTCCCTATCATTAACCACTCTTTCAATAACCAGACTTCATTGCTATCTTCAAACCAGATATTTCCACCAGCACATGTGGTAGACATGTCAAAAACCAAACTCAATGTATTACACCAGGAATACATGTTTTCTTCCATATTTGTTCTCGTGGTTAATCATGACTCCTTATACCCCATCTGTCAAGGTAGAAGGCACTCATTCACTATTTCCTATTAACTCTATCTCATAAGTGACATCTCTACTTAGAAATTTACTAACGTCATTTCTCAAGACTTCATTGATACTGAATTTGGAGGATAAACATTAGTCATTCATTAAAAATGGGTAGAACTTAGGAAGAGAAGGTGTTTTCTTTTTGCTGATCTCCATAGAGTAGTTTACACTTTCTCACTTCATTCTTCATGCAACATTTAATCTCTCCTTATAAGAAACTACCTTCTCTTCTCTTTGTAATGCCCAAGGCACACTTTCAGTTCTTTTTCAGTTCTTACCTTCCTCAAAACTGTTCTACATCAGCTTTAGGGAAGTGTTCTGTCCTACTTGTTTCTTTTATAACTTCTTTCCAGCTAGTGTGTGTGTGTGTGTGTGTGTGTGTGTGTGTGTGTATTCAGGAGAAGTCAGTCCTTCTCTCTCTGCATCTTCTACATAGATATTATGGTCACATCCATGGCTTTAATAGATAGTATATGTCAAAGACTCCCCATAATTGTACTTATATCCACATATATGATATCTTCACTTAGAGGTCACTTGGGCACTGAAAAATAAACATAATTAAAATACAATGTAACTTCTTCCTTAACTATGATACTTCTTGGACTGTATATATATCTTTTAGTTAAAAAAAAATCACTTACCCACGTGCACAAGCCTGACTATTGGAAGGCATTTGTGATTCCTTGTTCTACCTCTCTTTCATCCCTCACAAGACGTCAATCCCCGTCTTGTATTTTTCTTCCAAAATGCCAGTACTTCCTCTCAATATACTCTATTGCTGTTAGAATTATTGTTTCTCCCTTAGACTGCTATAATAAGACTCCTAATAATTAGTTTTACTCTACTTTTATCTATTCTATCACAGCTTTCTACAATGTAAATCAGATTGAATCACAACCTCCTATATGTCTTTACACACTCCACAGAATCTATACAAAAGTGTACACAATTCTTAAAGTCCATTATTTGCTTTTCAGCTATTACTCTAGCTGAAGTTGTCATCTCCCAGTTCCCCATATCCTCCTCTGCCACTACAGGAAAAAAGACATTTTCATTAAAAAAAAAAAATAATAATGGTAAATATTTACTGAATATTTACTATATCCCAAGTATTGCAGTTGCCTAAGTGTATCAAATTCTCTCAGTTTCAGTTTTTCCACAGTCAACTGCAGTCCAGAAGCGAATGATACTCCTTCTGAGGGATTCTCAGAAGGTCAATGGCAGCCTAACACTATGTCAGAACACTTACGTTATTCGCTTCCATTCATCTCACATTTACCATCTCACATCATCACAAGAAGAGGGGTGAGTATAGCACAAGATTTCTAGAGACCACGTTCACATAACTTTTATTATAATGTATTGTGATAAGTATTATATTTTATTATTTTATAATTAGTTATTACCATTAGTCTCTTACCATATCTAATTTATAAATTAAACTTTATTATAGGTGTGTGTAAATAGGGGAAAATACATTGTATAGAAATTTCTATACTATCTTCGGTTTCAGGCATCCCCTGGGGGTCTTGGAACGTGTCCTCTGCAGACAAGGGGGAGTACAGTACTAACAGCACCATTATTTAGCATTCAAAATGGTAGCAAAACTCAAGATTTAAAGTTAAATAGTTGACCTACCAATTTATTCAGTGAAAGAATTGGATACACAGCATTTACATTTGCCATATATGTGTATATAATGTAAGGGCCTGCAAATATAATTGATACTTAAATATACATACAGTTAAGGAGGAACTGAGGTTTTTGGCCTTGGGAGACTGATCCTTAGTTATCTTTATGTTTCTTCTAGTAATGCAGTAATACATTCTACATTCAAAATTATGATAAAATTAGGGGTGCCTGGGTGGCTCAGTGGGTTAAAGCCTCTGCCTTCAGCTCAGGTCATGATCTCAGGGTCCTGGGATCGAGCCCCACATCGGGCTCTCTGCTCAGCGGGGAGCCTGCTTCCTCCTCTCTCTCTGCCTGCCTCTCTGCCTACTTGTGATCTCTCTGTGTCAAATAAATAAATAAAATCTTTGAAAAAAATAAAATTATGATAAAATTAGATATGTAGTCACTCTATACATTATCTATTGGGAGATTATTGACATCCTGGGAGCAGGCATTATTGGAGTCAAGATACTAGTTTCATGAGTCAATAGCTATCTTTTTTTTTTTTTTTAAGATTTTATTTATTTATTTGTCAGAGAGAGAGAGAGAAAGAGAGATCGAGCACAGGCATACACAGAGGGAGAAGCAGGCTCCCTGCCAGGCAAGGAGCCCGATGTGGGACTCGATCCCAGGACGCTGGGATCATGACCTGAGCCGAAGGCAGCCGCTTAACCAACTGAGCCACCCAGGCTTCCCAGAGTCAATAGCTATCTTGACTACTACTTTCACTGAGGATTTTTAAAATGAAATGTAAATCCTAGGTTTCTCTCTGGTCAGCTTCATTTTAAATGTCAAATCATATTTAAAATAATAGGCTCAACTCTTAAGCATGTGATTCAGATATCATCCCAGTATGAGACGGCATAGGCAGATTTTCTCAGCTTCATATGGAAAGCAGATAACTGAGACCTCACCGTCTCGAATTTGTGCAGCATTGCAACACACAGTGGCCAAAGCAAAGACATTGCTAGTGACGATATTCATTTTGAAAGCAAAACTTTGAATATGGAAGGGTCTTCAAATTTTCTTTATATGATTTAAATCTTTAATATTGTACAACCCACTTGCTAACAGGTTCAAGCCACTCTGGAATGTGGTTTCAACAATTGTATTCTTTTTTGTGGAAAGGTAATCTAAGTATCTGACTCTGTGTGACAAAATGCATCAAAAGTCATCCAGAAGAAGGTGCTTGGCTGGCTCTGTCAGAGGAGCCTGCCAGTACTTAATCTTGGGGTTGTGAGTTTGAGCCCCATGTTGGATGTAGAGATTTCTAAAAAATAAATGATGTGAAAAAATAAAAGTTCATTCAAGGGAACAACAACAAAAAACCCACCTTCTATTCCATCAAATGATATTTAAGCTCTTACTTCTTCCTTTGTTTTTAGGGCTTTTGTCTGTTTTATTATTATGTTGTTTTATTATGGTCAAAGCATATAACATAAAATTTACCACCATAACCATTTTTAAGTATACAGAACAGTAGCGTTAACTACATGCACATTGTTGTGCAACATTTCTAGAACTTTTTCATCTCGCAAAACTGAAACTCTGGATCCATTGAGCAGCTCCCTTTTTTCCTGTCCTCCAAGCTCGGCAAAGGCCATTCTACTTTTGTTTCTGAGAGTTTGATGATTTTAGATAGCTCATCTCAGCAGAGTCATGCAGCATTTGTCTCTTTATGACTGGCTGATTTCACTTTGCATGATGTCCTCAAGTTGCATTTGTGTTGCAGCATGCTGACTTGTCTTCAGTTTGCTGATTATCCTGCTTGATCAGTTCTGTAGATTTGTTTTAATGAACTTTTCAATTTAGTTACTGTATTCTTCAGCTCCAGAATTTTAGTTCTTTCTCCAGGTTCTATCTCTTTAATGATACTCTCATTTTGTACATTTATTGTTTTCCTGAGTTCATTTAGTTGTCCATCTGTGTTGTCTTGTAATACTTTTATGTTTATGTATTTTTTTTTTACTAGATCCTGTCTGCAGTCATTTCCTGAATATATTTCTGAAGACAATTATTTGTCAGGTTTTTATTTGTGTTTTCATCAACTTCTTGGTAATATATTTAAGCTCTACTCATTTACCATTTTGCGTCACAATTTCTAAAAGATCTTTTACTCAAAATTCAGAAATTAAAGGAAATCTCCTTCAGATCACACTTTCAGAAGCTTGGAATATAGACATCAATGTTGTCAACATTTTTAAGGGATGTATCTCCATTTGTTTTATAAGACATAATATTAAAAATACAAAATCATGCTAAAGGTGTGAACAGATCAAATCCATTCGTTCCAATAGCAAGAACTAATGAGTGACTTGAGAAAAGAACTTACATTACAAATGTAAATTTAAAAAAGAGATTTGAATCAAGATGAGGAGAAAGTCAGCATGATCTGTGAGAGTCCACGTGCTCGGGGTGCATGTGAGGAAACCCAAGCTGAGCAAGGCAGATGCAGTAGTGACTATGCCCAAGCCATGAGGTGTGTTTGATATGAACTAGTGTAGGTCACATGTAATAATATTTAAAAATACAGAGACCCAATCATGGGGAAATGCAGAAGCAGGCCACTTTGGTTCAAAAAAGGATTTGAAAGCCCTTTATTCTTACTTCCAAAACATATTGTGCTTTTCATTTTCTTTTCTTTTTAATTTATTTTTATTTAGAGAGAGAAAGCACATGCATGCACACCTGTGCAGTGGGAGTGGCAAAGGGAGAGGGAGACACTCTCAAGCAGACTCCATGTTGAGCACAGAGTCCTTAAAGAGCTCAGTCTCACAACCCAGAGATCATGACCCTAAGCCTAAGATCATGACCGTAAGAGTCAACTGACTGAGCCACCCAGGCATCCCTGTGCCTTTCATTTTCATTCATTTCAAATTTTGTATTGAAATGACTGTATCCTTTACTAGTTTACAGGCATGAGAAACATGTTTTTGTTCTGTTTGTTTCTAATATTTGCATCATTAGCATCTAGCTTGTGGTTCAACATGTGGTAGGTTGTGAAGACAGAATAAAGAATGAATGGTGGAGAAGAGGCATTGAAAACATGTTGTGAGTCCAACTAAGGTCTACCTGTATCAGACAGAATCTGTCAACCCAGCAAGGGATTCAGCAGAGATTTCAAGAATGAAGTTTATGTGATATTTAATAATCAATGTCTTGGTCCCATCTGACATTAACCTACATAAACAGTAACAAAGATAGTTCCTATTATTTTTATGTGCCTTGAAAGATCTTATTTGGTTTGTACTAAATTAAAAAAAAGTTTTATTGTACTATCCTGCTAACATTATAAACAAAACTTTATGAAAACTCGATACCAAGATCCTTTTATATATATATTCTTTGATATACATATAAGATCATTAAAAGAAAGGAACAAGCAACAGAATTTTAAATCACCTAAGTGTAAAAATAACACATTTCCCCATGAATACACTGAATTCACTTCATTTATGCATTTAGTATCTGTATAGAATAGTTGGTACTCCTTATATGGTTATTCAGTCATTAACTCCCTGATTCATTTATTCAGTGAAACAATAATAAAACAGGACATTCAGAGAGGGTGAGATTGAGCGCTTAGTCCTAGATCAACCCCTGAGGAATGGACACAGACTGGCTGTATCCTCCATCTATGTACTATCAGGTCCAGTTGCCTGCTTTCTCTCTGAAATTCTGTCTCCAGAATACAGTAACTTTTCCCTCCTTTTTTTCTTGTACTTCCTGGGGAAGGTGTCAGTTGTTTGCTACTATCCCTAGTTTGCTACACCAATCATGCTGCTTTTCTTAAACACTTCTATCATTTAAGAACATTGGAAAAGATTATTAAGCAAAAAACCCAATTACTAGTTTAAATTTTCCAAAAAAAGAAATATGCTGGGTCTTTCCATCTTTTTTGTTCATCTTGTTTAGGACATTCTTCTTCAATCTATCCTTTTTCCATAATTTCCTCTAACCAAACTAATTTATGATTTCACCTTAGAAGTTACTTTCTTTAGAGGCACCTGGGTGGCACCATTGGTTGAGACTCTGGCTCTTGGCTTCAGCTCAGGTCATGAACTTACGGTGGTGAGACTGAGCCCCATCTCTGCCTCTGTGCTCAGTGTGGAGTCTGCATGAGAATCTCTCTTCCTCTCTCTCTCTACCCCTCCTGCTTGTGTTCCCTCTCTCTTTCTTTCTTTCTCTAAAGTAAATAAATAAATATTTTAAAAATAAGAAAGAAGGTAATTACTCTAAGAAGCCCACCCTTTTCCCCATAATTAGATGGTTTTCCTCATCTTTGTGGTTTCACAATATATTGTACACCCACATCATAATATTTAAAACACTACACATGTTTTTATTTTCGGGTTTTTTGTCTGAATAACTCATTAAAATGTGCCTCACTGAGAGAAAATATATGTTTGATATATTTGTTATTTCTTCAGTAAGTGACATCTGTGTCTAGAATACAGAGGACACAAAATAAATATTTGTTTAATTGAATAGTTAACTAATGGGTAAATAAAATTGTATAAGACATTCATTTGAGCTTAATGTCCTCTGGTTTAAATATACTGGGAACACTTTGAAGAGCTGAAATATCAGAATGTCCTTTATTAGACACTGAGGATATACAAATTTGAGGCTATCATACTCCATGCTTTATACTACTTCACCAGCATAGACTAATGTGTTTGTCACATTTTATTATAATCTGTCTCCAGCTTACGTTGTTTTTTTTTTTATTCTCACTTGAGTTTCCCCCAATAGTGGATCACCTCCATGACTTGAATTAGCTCATTTCTACTGTTATGACCTTAACACTTAATACATTGCACCTTTGATATCCTTTTCCATGTGAAGGGAATTTCAGTTGAGCAATTTTTTGGTATCCTTCTGCCCAAAATAGAAGAAAGAATAACTTATATGATTGATAATTTTGGGAAAAAAGAAAACAACTGGGTTTGCACTGTTTCCTTCTCTTTGGGATCCCTTTATTTAAAGAAGAAATATATTCTAATATCCTTTTAGCCATGTGATAGACTTATTAGGGCAGGTGATCATGGGGGAAGGACTATGAATTTCAAATATCATCAAAGAATGTGGGTCTATTTCTTTAATTCAATATTCAAATGATAATTGTACCTGCACATTTAGGTCATATCCTCCAATTTTGTTTTACCAGTTAAAAAAAAATGTCACCATCTGACTCTTACTTCGATTGGTTCTACATTTAGGCAGAAAATACAGCATTCATTTATTCAGACTCTTAAAAGCTCCAAGAATTTCCATAATTATATCACCAGCCCAAATCTATACTCTGAGTTTCATACCCACTAATACAACTGAGAAATTCGATCATTCCTTTCAGAGATTTCAGAGACTTATCAAGCTCAACACTTAAAAATTTTTGTAGCTCTAAACTTCCTAGTGTATACAGAATCCATTAAAACTGGTTGTTTACACATGAAAAAGTGTTCCACATCACTCGGCATCAAGGAAATACAAATCAAAACCACAATGAGATACCACCTCATACCAGTCAGAATGATTAAAATTAACAAGTCAGGAAATGACAGATGCTGGCAAGGATGCAGAGAAAGGGGAACCTTTACACTATTGGTGGGAATGCAAGCTGGTGCAACCACTCTGGAAAATAGCATGGAGGTTCCTCAAGAAGTCGAAAATGGAGCTACCCTATGACCCAGCGATCGCACTACTGGGTATTTGCCCTAAAGATACGAATGTAGTGATCCGAAGGCACCTACACCCAAATGTTTATAGCAGTAATGTCCACAATAGCCAAACTATGGAAAGAACCTAGATGTCCATCAACAGATGAATGGATAAAGAAGATGTGGTATATATATATACACAATGGAATACTGTGCAGTCATCGGAAGAAATGAAATCTTACCATTTGTGACGACATGGATGTAACTAGAGGGAATTATGTTGAGGGAAATAAGTCAATCAGAGAAAGAAAATTATCATATGATCTCCCTCATCTGAAGAATTTGAGAGGCAATGTGGGGGGTTTGGAAGGTAGGGAAGAAAAAAAGGAAACAAGATGGGATCGGGAGGGAGACATACCGTAAGAGACTCTTAATCTCATAAAACAAACTGAGGGGTGGGGGGTAGGGATAGGGTGGTTGGGTTATGGACATAGGGGAGGGTATGTGCTATGGTAAGTGCTGTGAAGTGTGTAAACCTGGCAATTCATAGACCTGTACCCCTGGGGCTAATAGTACATTATACGTTAATAAAAAATAAAAATTAATTTAAAAAAATAAATAAAATCAATATAACTTATTTTTTATCTAATGGCATATGTGTTAGCCATTAATTATAATAAAACCATAGTAAAATTTAAAAAGAAAAGGTTGTTTAACCAAATATTTGAATGTAAGAAAACAAATGACAACTGGTGACTAACTCAGTTATGGTCTTTCTGCCTTCTGATCCTTTCCTTCTACACTGAGATATTCTGAATTGTAGGTGGCAGAGTTAACACAATGAGTCTGATTGGTCCTTCACAGTTTGTAATCTTAAGAGATAAAGACAACTTGTGAATGATTTAAGACATCCTTTAAGGTTTGATTCTATCTCTCCTACTTCATCTCTTAACCCTTCCGCTTTACAGTCTCTGTGCCATCCTTTTAGATCTTTCTATTCCTGGAAAAACCATGAAATGTGTCATTCACAGGACTTTGCCTTTGATATTCCCTGTGCCTGAGATTCTCCTCCCCACTTCTATCCCTGACTATTTCCTTTTGACTTTTAGAATTATCATATTTGGTATATCCCTCTTGGAATATTCCTTTGTCTGTGCTTTGGATAGCAACTGCAATCCATTCCCAAACTTTTAATTCACTCTGTTTTAAAAATCTTTTTTTTTAAAGATTTTATTTATTTATTCAACAGACAGAGATCACAAGTAGGCAGAGAGGCAGACAGAGAGAGAGAGGGGGAAGCAGGCTCTCTGCTGAGCAGAGAGCCCGATGCGGGGCTCGATCCCAGGACCCTGGGATCATGACCTGAGCCGAAGGCAGAGGCTTTAACCCACTGAGCCACCCAGGTGCCCTTGTTTTAAAATTCTTGATGCATTAACTTTACCAATATGTAATTTCCCTACTTTTAAATATGTATCCCTCTTCAATATTAATGACAAGAACTGTGTCTTCATTAATATTATGTTCCTAGATCTTAACATTACTTTTATTATATATAAGGGTCAATAGTGACTAAGGGGTGACCAAATAATTTTTTTTAAAAGTCTCTTTTAAATTCCCCAACATAAAGCTAACTAAAAGTTACCTTGAAAAGTTGGAATAAAGAACACTGAATTTTATCATCACTCTAATTAGCTTTTATTTTTATTTTGGCATGTTCTTTGCTTATCTTAAAAATGAAGATTGTGTGTCTGGTCTCAGAGAAAGCACTAAAGGGTAAACAAAATAAATAGCCACAGACAAGTGACAAAAGTCTCTCTACAATCAATATTTTTTAAAGGGCATATTGATATTAATATTAATACAGAGAGAACCACATATCTTTGAAAAGTGAAGAAAACATTATTTAAAACTTAGCAAAGGGGCTATGATGTCATCTTATAAAAATGGTTATCAAGCTAAAATATAAATGGAAAAATAAAATAAGATGCAGTGAATTGTAAAATGGTTATCCAGAGGAAGTGTCAAATGATAGGAAATTTTTATCTTATTGACAAATAAAGAGCATTGTAAAAGTTTACTCAAATAATTTCTGACCAGGTATCAGAATAGGACAAGGAAAATAAACATTCCCTAAAAGAGATAAGAGTGCCTGGTCACATGTTTTCTCATATAATGGGGATAATATAAAAGGATCTCCAATAAGGGCACCTGGGTGGCTTAGTCGGTTAAGTGACTAACTGTTGATTTCAGCTCAGGTCATGACCTCAGGATCTTGAGATCAAGCCCCCTGTCAGGCTCTGTGCTCAGCATGGAGTCTGCTTGAGATTCTCTCTCTTTCTCTCCTTCTGCCCTCCCTCCTCTCACATGAGCGTGCTCTTTCTAAATCAGTCAATCAATCAATCTTTTTTTTTTTTTTAAGATTTTATTTATTTACTTGACAGAACCAGTGAGAAAGCACAAGCAGGCAGAACAGCAAAGGGAGAAGGAGAAGCAGGCTCCCCGCTGAGCAGGGAGCCCGATTCGGGGCTCGATTCCAGGACCCCGGGATCATGACCTGAGCTGAAGGCAGAGGCTTAACCCACTGCCACCCAGGCGCCCTCTTTTTCTTTTTTTTTAAAGCATCTATAATAACACAGAAAATTTCACAGGATCAGCATCATTCCTTTGCTTTAATCTTGTGCTCACTGAATCCAGTCAATTACTCATTGGGTTCTTAAGCTGCTAAATAAGGGAGCAGATGTCTTCCAAGTAGAATCTATGGAAAGAAATGTATTTAACAAAATTAACCTAAGTACCCAAATACCCTTCTGGATTACAGATCAACTTGATTATTCTTGTGAACTATGAAACTTGAGTGCATGACCTCCCTCCTGCCTTCTTCCAAAGAATCTGTCTGAATGTCTGAAAGCCTGCTTTAACATGTCAATATTTTAACAACACTACATAGGAGCAGAAATAATATTATCTTACCTTATAATGTTTTGATCTGTAAGCTGATAGTCTTGTTCATACTTTAAATTCTCATTATAAACAAATAAAAATATACAATTCATTGGAAATAATCTGTAATTCACATTTCATATAAATATTTTCTAAAAGCCCAAAAGAAACAAATTTAGGAGACATAATGCACAAGTGCCACAAAGTAAAGGATACAGCATTATAGATTCATTATACCATTTACGTATTTTAGAACACAGCTATATCCATGAAAAGCATTTATTTTCTTTCCAGAATTCTTTAGTGCAAGATGTGTTGTGACCACTTGTAGTTTTATAACTAGAATGATTTCTCTATGAAGTAATATATATTTCTGCATCTGAATTCAAATAAAGTATTTTAAGACAACTACACAGTAAAATAACACATAATCAAAATTAATCATAGTAATGTTAGGAAGTAAATATGTTGGTGGCAGATGTTCATATAAAATAATTTTGGTGCTGGTTTTCTTGCAGAATATTAAGCAAAATACAATGTTATAATAAGAAAAATGTTCCAGGATGTACTAAATTTTACAAAACAAAATGTATAGGTTCTTTTTAGTAGTTTTGTATGTTTTTAATTTGAAACTTTTATAAGATAATATACCTGCTTAACCAAGTAAAGGTTCTTGCCACATTCTCCTTAGTTTTATAGTCATAGTTCTTCTCATTAGACTTTTTCTTGTCCATCAGGAAAATAACCTATGATTCCCTATGAGCCACTAAAAATGGGGCTCTTGTTAGCAGCTTACAATTGCTCCATAAATAACTTTATGAGGTAAGAAGCCTATAAAAAGCTGTTGGTATCTCAGTGTGGAGACAAAAATTCATACTACGTCAGTAAAGGAAGGAATCCTTTATGTGTTCCAAGGGACACACTTTGCCTATTTTTCACAAGTCAAATTACTGAGATGTGGGATATAATACTACATGTTTTAAGAAAATTATAAACTTTTTCTATTCTTTCAAAATTATATCTATTTAAGTCATATAATTGTATCCTCATGGTACAATTATAAATTATGAAATTGTAAGGCTACAATTATAATTTTGTAATGTAGATGCTGAAAAGTAGGTGATTGTGACTAATACTTATGTTTTAAATTTTTTAGAACAATTTGTCCCCTAAATTTCTGCCCTTATAATATCTACTATAGTTCCTTTTCTGCCTGCTGCTGTTCACAGAGTTTTGATGATGGCAATGAGAGATTTTTTTTTTTTTAAAGATTTTTATTTATTTGACAGACAAGCAGGCAGAGAGGCAGGCAGAGACAAGAGAGGAGGAAGCGGGCTCCCCACTGAGCAGAGAGCCCGATGCGGGGCTCGATCCCAGGACCCTGAGATCATGACCTGAGCCGAAGGCAGAGGCTTTAACCCACTGAGCCACCCAGGGGCTCCTGAGAGATTTATTTTTTAAAGTCCTTTAACACATGAGGATGCAAAGGGAAAAGAAGAATGCTACTGTAACTCACATGGGACACAAAAATGAAAGATTCAAAACTGTATTGATATTCATGAAGCAAAACAACCAACTCTTATTTTTGAAATATGGACTGTAAGGATGTTTCATTTTCCATTTCAAAGAGATTATTATTAGCTAAGTGATTAATATGCTCAGATAGCTTTCTGATTTTAAAATATGGTCAGGAGAAGATTGTTAAGGAAAGACTTACTGGCACTTGAACATAGGCTAGTATTACTGGAAAAGTCCAGCCCCTTTGGATGTCTTCTCTTGAAGGGAATTGCAAAGCGGCAATTATAGACTTTTCTTTCTCTTTGGGAATTAATTTGATATGCATTTTTAAAATGTAGATGTTTGTAGTGTAATGCTCAGATATTTTGCCAAAATTTTCATTTGTTTTGGTCCCCTGGTCCAATTTTCCCAGTGACACTCCAATGTCTACACACTGTCCTCCTCCACATTTCAGATCATGTACAAATTGCATAATTCTACATCTGTCAAGCCAAATTCTTTGTGAAACCGTCTCCTGCCTTGATTCTAGTCATTTTGGACTCATCAACTACATCTGCTCATCATATGCTTGTTTTCTCTGCCCATGTGCAATGCCATCCAACCCTCTTCCTTTTTGAAGTCTTCTCTGACCAGCCATCTGAATAACAACACAACTTCTTGTTAACTCCTATAGTAGCTGAATATACTCTATGCAGTTTAATCCCTGATCTACCTATAGCTTTTTATCCCATATTATAAACTCCTTCACAAAAAATAATGATTATTGCACTTTGATTTCCCCAGAAATTAGCATGATGCCTAGTATATAGCATGTGCTCACAACATGATTCACTGAAATGCATTTATCTTCCATCTGCTTCTTCAAGTCTTATATGGCCTACAAGAACCACATAACCACCTACATGAATCCATTGCCAAGAAAAACCCTCAAACACAATTGTCTCTTTTAAGTCATTCAATTCCTGAATAGATTAACATACCAAACCATAACAGAATACTAATATAAAATACTAACACTAACAAAAATATCCTCAGATAGACAATAGTATTAACATCAGTATAATTTGGCATGTGCTGAGCGCTTAATATGCATTATATAGTGTGCTAAGAGCTTTATGGGTTTTGCCAAATTCAAATCTCACTAATAACCCATAGTGTAAAAATTATTATTACAGCTATTTAATCTGTGAGAAAATAAGTGACTTGTTCAAGACAATACAGCTTGGGCTGTGGTACATCAGTTAATCTAAAGACTGATTGCCTTGAAAGCCCATTATAATTTTTTGAATACTCTATTATATAGCCTCTATAAGGCACTTTATATTTGAACAAAATAAATATTTCCATAAATATTCGTTACTATTTTATTGTCTATTTTATCTTACATTATTTTCCAGTTGGATTATTTGTGCAAAACTTTGGTCTCAATTCCATGAAGTGGAGCACATGCTTTCTTTCATAAGCTTAACATATCTACATTAGAAGTGGTAAGTTAACACCCATCAAATATGTACGGAATAGAACTGACCCTAAATTGCAACAATGCCATTGATACCAGACCAGGTGAAATGATATGGAGGTTTCTACTATATTATTTTAAAATCATTATAAGCCTTTATTACTTAATTACTAAAAATATTAAAACACAAGTTTAAGCTAAATTTCTAAACAGATACAAAATCATGCATAGCCTATAATATAGTTTCCTATGACAGTTTTAAAAATTGAATCTTGTGTCTAAAAGACCTGCATTTCATAACTATTTTGGGTTTGCATTTCATCATATTTCTTTCCTAAAACTTTGAGTCTACGTATTCTAAAGGTGACTTATGCAACCATCCCATTTGTAAAGTAAGAACAAAACTATGTTTCTCATTGAAAGTTAGAATATGGGATTTGCTTTAAAACTCTTCAATAACAGTTGGAGGAAAGGCAGATAATGCAACAAAATTGGCAACATATTCTTTTTTTTAAATTTTTTAAAAAAATTTATTTATTTGTCAGAGAGAGAGGGAGAGAGAGAGAGAGAGAGAGAGAGCGAGCATAGGCAGACAGAGTGGCAGGCAGAGGCAGAGAGAGAAGCAGGCTCCTTGCAGAGCAAGGAGCCCGATGTGGGACTCGATCCCAGGATGCTGGGATCATGACCTGAGCCGAAGGCAGCCGCTTAACCAACTGAGTCACCCAGGCGTCCCAACATATTCTTAATTACTAAGGCTGGGTTACAGATACATTAGGGTTCAGCATGTCATTCTATTTTCATGTTTTAATATTTTTATAATAAAGATTATTTTTAAAAGTAAAAATAAATGAATATGGCAAGTGTATGTGCATTCATTTCAGTTAAGATCTGTTTCCTCCATTTTCCCAGTGTCTAGGAGTCTAGATATTCTTTCAGCCTCACAACAGAAAATGAGGTCTTTGTTTTTTGGTTTTTGGTTTTTGTTTTTCCTAACATGACTCTAATGTTACCAGGGCTACCTCTTTAACATCTATTTAATCAAAATGCTTAAAAGAAACCAGTGTGTCTAGTGTGTGTAAATTAAAGTTTAGGAGTCAAAAATTAAACCAATGAATATGAAATTCACCAAATTTCTGGATCTACAAGCTGTCTTTCACTTTGAGCTAGACTGAAGGTGTTACTAATACAACATCTCAGGCCATCCATTAACCCACAGGCCTAAAATATACCTGGCACTATATTTTAATACATCCTTGCAACATATCACAAGGATAATGTGGTCTTCCAAGAGTCTCTCTCATGGAGAATCTATTATCTTATTCTTTAATGGTGCAAAACAGACAATGATTATGAAAAGTAGTGTTTAAAGTTCGGAAACTTCCTTAAAATGAATTTCTCACTTCTTTGGGTATTAAGTTTTTTTTAAAAAATTAATAATTATCACACTTTAAAAATTGAAATAAGAAGCCCTAACAATTGGGTGATTATAGGAAAAGCTTAACCTTACAAAATAAACACCCTCTTTTTATTCTATTTAACTCATTCTGTTTCATTCGTGTTTCATAATATATTCTGTCACCTAGAAAATAAAAATGTAAGGCATTTTCAATGATGCATAGGAAAAGAGACACAAATGCAATAAGAAAAAGTAATTTAAGTACAATTAGCCACTTGTTATCTATAGAAAAAGTAAAAAAAAAAATAGATTACTGTAGAAGTTCAAAAATAAAAGCAATTTCACAACCACAATGTGAAAACCATATCTTGACTAAATATTTCATGAAACACTTACAGAAGCTGTAATGATTAAATATAAATGGTACAGTGCTAAAACAATAATAAGTATCACCAGTTGAAAGGATTGTGTGTCACTAAACCACCTCTTGAGATTCATTATTACTTCGTCTGTAAGAAAATTGTGCTTGCGTTTCAGAGACCACTCACTTTGTTCCTTCTCTAATATTAAGTATGTCAAAGAAAATATCATTAGTTATCAACACTTGTATGTGTTACATATTGAAGAATCACAGAGGGTAGACAGTGATAAGTTGAATAATGACTCACCAAAGACACCCACATGCTAATCCCCAGAACCTACAAATATGATACATTACAAGACAAAAAGAACTTTGTGGTTATGATAAGGTTAAGAATTTTGAGATGGGAACATTGCTCTTGATTATCTAGGTGGGACCGATTTGATCAGAAGACCCCTAATAAGAGGGCAGTTGGAGGGTCAGAGATACAGATGGTATTGTGATGATAGAAGTAGGGTACTAATTTGAAGAAGCCATGTTTCTAGCTTTGAAGATAGAGAAAAGTCATGAGACAAGGAATATAAGAGGACTTTATAAGCTACAAAATGAAGAAAACCAATTCTCCCCTAGAACCTCCGGAAGAAATGTAGTCCTTTTGACCCACTTTAGGACTTCTCATCTTGAAAGCTGTAAAAGAATAAACTACTGTGTTTGCGGTAATTTGTTATAGCAGCAATAGAAAATTAGTACATTTTCCCTCTGCTAAAGACACCTTCCAACATCTAGCATCAATAACTGGATGCTAAAGGCTAAGGCTATTTTACGGGCTAAGTTATGCTCCTGATTCAAATTTCCTTCCCAAAATTAGTTTTATTGGAAATCTGACCTAAATTAGTAGTGGTTTAAGATGAAGGACATTTTAAGTGTGCACAGTGATATATTTCCCATTGTTTACTCAATGGTAACTACAACCCCATATTTAGGTAACCATGCACTGGAGAAAGAATTATATTTAGATATTTCAAGGACACAGAATCCAACTGTACATTGATACTTATAGACTCAAAGAATTTTCAAGTTCTCTAATATAGATGGGGGATGCATGGGGACCAGATAATTAATGGAAATTGGTTCAGTTACAACTCACAGTCAGTCCATTTGGGACACAAACTCTAAATGTGTAATTGGAATAGACATATTTGATAATTATCATAACTCCCACACTGGTTCCTTGGCCAGAGAAGAAAGAGTTGGCACAGTAGAGATTGGCAAGTAAAAGCTTTTGCTACTGAAACTTTGGCCAAGATAATGCAATAAAACCAATATCGTATTCGGTGGGAAACAATTCTCCATGAACATCAGCCTGATTAGAGTGAGAAAATGATCTTTTGAATGTTCAACCAAGTTGCCCTCTTGGAGATAATGCCATGCAGGAATGAAGTGCTGTCCTCCAGGACACAGTGTGCGCCCTTAATTAATGATCATGATACGATGCTGTTTCCCCCAGGAAACAGGAAGCAAGGAATGGAGTAAGAATATCTCCATTTATCATCATACTTAGTGATTCATTTCAGGGAATTTGTGCTTTATATCACAACACTGAACTCTGAAGATTTAGATTCCAGTCGCAGGTAGAGAATTCCTCCACCAGAGGCACAGCAAGTGTCCCCCTACACTTTAAGCTGCCATTTGATAAACTCAAGCAAAGGGGGTTGGAGATCACCATCCTGGCAAGCAAGCTATAGTTACCGGCAGGCTACGAGAGAGGCAGGGAAAAAATGTGACACCCTGATGATGTAATTATTGATCTCTTGGAATCCTTTGCCACATTTTCATGGTAAATTGGCAAGTGCCTCGGTTTTGGACTGAAAAAAGTCTAGTGACCAGAGGTTCATACCACTCAGGGATAAGTTTCTGGGTTATGCCGGTAGGAAAGTCACCTAAACCAGCCGAAATGCTAACTGAGGGTAAAGAGATTATAGTGGACATTATGAGGCAAACAATGAATATCAGTTGTGTCCTTAAGAATAGGTTTAGAGACCTGTGTTATAGTTGGTCTCATTAACCCTCCCTCCACAGGTTTTTTTTTTTTTTTTTTTTTTTTAAGAAATGAGACTAACCAGAATACTGGAGGAGCTGTTTCCAAAACTCCTTATAGAAAGCAAGTGAATTCATGAGTCACAAAAGGTGGGCTGAAGTCTATGGACCCAGAAACTCCCTTTTGGACTGAGATATTCATTCCCCCAGCTCTTGGTGGTGACTATTGCTACCTCTTAGCTGAGTACTTGTTCAGATACTCTATGTAGTAGAAGGGAGCTGGTTCACCCAAAGTCATATTCCCACTTCAGGAGCCACATACACCCAAAGCCTAGTCCATGTAGCACAGGAAGCCTAGAATGATTCCTTCAGGGATGGCTAATTATGAAAAACCATACCAGCTCTAGAACTGCCTGTGTTATTAGTGAGGTCTTTGCTGCAATGCATCACAGCTCCACTATCTACCCAAGTCTCCCTCTTTTGTGCCTCCACATGTGTTGATCCCAAAGGGAACTTCCAATAGATTTTCTACCTATAAATCTTCATCTCTGGACTGAGACAAGTATGAAGTATGTGAAAACCATGGGATATTTTGTCAGAATATCAAATGAGATTTATTACAAACTTCGAGTGTTTGTTCTCTATTTCACTTACTCCTAATAATGACATATAAATTAATGAATATATATGTGCATTTATACATACCATCTATATGTGTGTGTGTGTATATATATATGTGTGTGTATATATATATGTATATATATATATATATATATATATATGTATGAGACTCTTGTTTGAAGCATTTATGGTTTTCTGAATTAGCCATTAGTATGACAACTACTGCTACAGATTACACTGTTCCCCAGAGCAAATTACCTGTCCTTTTATAGCAGCACCCACAGAATTGGAGTGTGAAACTGACAACCCAATTTTTCAAATGAATTTGCAGAGACTTCAGCCAAAAATAAGACAGAAGTAGAAAGAGAATGGTTCACACAAGAGAGAAATAGATTTTCTGCTTTGACTGCTTACAAGAACTTGAGATGATAAATGAACTGATAACAGTATCTCTTATTTTCAGGGAAAATGTCTTTATGTTTTATTTATCTGGTTATCAAAATACACAGAATATTTGAATAGTATTCAAGAATCCACTTGTAAAAATATTGGTAATGTTTCGTCCCTCCTATCTATATTCCACAGATAATACAGGATGTTATACAGCAACCTTGTTTAGTGTTTAATTGCAGATACTGTTTTATCCTTTATTTTTTTACATATTTATATTCATTTCCCCTATAAGATTACTTGTTTTTATTTTTCTGACTTTCACTTGTCTTCATGTTGAAGACAAAACAATGTCTTCATTGTTTTGCATATACACTTAAGTGTTTGCATGTATAAGATTAGTAATATACTTTGTTTTTTTTAATGGTCTAGTCTAAGGAATAAGTCTGTACCTCTTAAGGAGACCAGAATTTTTTAAGTTGGGCCCTGGCATTAGATTTAGTGGCCTGGATTATTTCCTGACTACTTCACACATCTACACAGTATTGAAGTTCTGTGCTTTGGCTCACTTAACATCTTCTTTTTGAAATTTTTCTAGCCTGGACCTTAAATTTATACCTTCTTTTCAAGTACAGCTTCTCTCCAAAAACTTAGTGATGGATCAAAATTATATATTTTATAAAAAGAATAAATGCTCTTTTCTTCATCTTTGTGCCTACGTTTTACAATTACATGTTCGCTCTAATAGTTTTTTTTATTTTGAAAAAGCATAAAGAGTAAAACAGATATTAAAGGAGGTATGTCTAAATTGTTTATATTTGTTTTATAATTTCTATCACTTCCAGTTTTCAAAACCTCTTCATCCAGACATCTGAGACAGATAGCATTTATTTTAATTCTGTTTGCTTGTTTTTTTTTAAATGTAACCTTTATTTAAATTGAAATTTATTTTTGTTGAATGGTATTAGATAATTATTTGTTAATTCATCTTCCCAAATTTCAAATCGCATTTCTAATGCTATTTAATAAATAATACCTTTCACTTTCATTAATCTGGGATTTCTATTTTTTTTACTTGTTATTTTATAACTTAAAATCTGTTTGGGGAGATTATCTGTTCAATTCCTGTTCGTCCATGTTATCAAGGAATTTTTTTAAATCATGTGCTTAAACCCCAAATCACTTCCAAGTTGAAACTCATTACTTTAACCAGCTAATTAGCATAACTAAGCGTTCTCTTTTTGTAAAGTGAGCTAACAAAATTTATGATTAAATCGTACTGTAAGGATGAAATAGAAGTTTATATTATGTCCATCACCAGAACCAAGAAATGATAATCCCTTACTATTTATGCATTCACGCATTTGTTTAGCACAATGAGTTTATTTAATTCATCTTTTATTTCAAACACTCTGCTGGGCATTGGGATATATTACTGAAAGCAATTTTTGAAAAAACATCTTCTGCTCTCTGAGATGTCAGAGTATTTTGACACGGGAGATCAGACACATTACTACTTGATCACATATGTGTGTATATTCATATGCTAAATTAATAGAAAGGAGTCCAAATAACCCAATTCGTGAATCTCAAGAGGATGTGTCCTAGAAGAGGAGATGTTCACACTGAGACATGTATATTCAGATCAGTATTACACTGTTAACCTACGGGGTCTAATTCTAAAGCATGCTGCCAACACTCTGATAGGAAATCCTAGGTGCATTCAGGTGAAAAACACTTTTGAGATTATTTTTACAAACATCCTAATTTTTTAATGAGTTTCACTTTTAAATGTAGAGCTTCGCAATTGTTCCTAGACCTGGTAGTTAGCGGTGTCCTTTTTTACTACCCTCAGTTACTTTACTTTTCCAGACTACCATTTCTACTTGCTCTAAACACCATCTCTCCCTGGCCATTGCCCTGAAAATCTGCTAGACACTGCTAAATGACCAGTATCCCATCAGGTTTTGATAGCTTAGTAAAAAACAGTAAGAAATGCTTTTTAAAATAATTTTTTTTCTGATCTTCTTTTATTCTTGTTTCTATTTGCATTCACTAGTAGTTGTCTCAAGTTAAAATTAGTATCCAACATGGAGTTTTACTGACGTTGCATCAATCTCTCAACAGTTTAGCATCAGGTGATATCTTTATAATGTTCAATTTTCTCAATCTAGAAATCTCTTTATTGCTTTACTCAATTCTTTTATATTTTCCAGGGAACATTTGTGGTTTGATAATTTGAGTACCATATATTTTATATTATTATCTTTTCCAAATATTAAGGGATTTTTATTGCTGATGGCTGCTGGTTATGAATAATATTTAGTGTGAGCTCATTCTTAGTTCTGTTTATATTTTTTCAATGCCTTAAAATCTCTTTAATGAAGAAAACCTTCAAAAGCCTACAACTCTAGAAGTGTCATCAACTTGGTTCACTTTTTTTGTATTAATTGCTTAATTCAAGATCGCAGAACTGGGGGCGCCTGGGTGGCTCAGTGGGTTAAGCCTCTGCCTTTGGCTCGGGCCATGATCTCAGGGTCCTGGGACCGAGCCCCGCATGGGGCTCTCTGCTCAGCGGGGAGCCTGCTTTCCCCTCTCTCTCTGCCTGCATCTCTGCCTACTTGTTCTCTCTCTCTCTCTCTGTCAAATAAATAAATAAATAAATAAATCTTTAAAAAAAAAAGATCGCAGAACTGGGAAAATCATATATCTTGGAACTACACAATCGTAGCCACCATTACTGAGCTGTCAACAGAATTTTCCCCCAAATAATAATTATGTTCCTTCATCTTCTTGAGAATCTTGCCACTCCCACCATCAAGATGTGGGTTCTATATCTTCTCACCTTGAGCCTGGGTGAACTTCAGTGACTTACTTAATAGATGAGAATGTGGCTGAGGCAGCACTTCCCAACTGTTGAGTCTAGGTCGCATTAGAAAAAGAAAAACTAGGGGCGCCTGGGTGGCTCAGTGGGTTAAGCCGCTGCCTTCGGCTCAGGTCATGATCTCAGGGTCCTGGGATCAAGCCCCGCATCAGGCTCTCTGCTCAGCAGGGAGCCTGCTTCCTCCTCTCTCTCTCTCTGCCTGCCTCTCTGCCTGCTTGTGATCTTTCTCTGTCAAATAAATAAATAAAATCTTAAAAAAAAAAAAAGAAAAAGAAAAACTAAAAAACTTTCACATGAAGCCAGGTGAGAGAAGCCTCTCACATATACCACATGCTTTGGGAAATCTTAGCCAAGTTCTGTTGGAACTTGAAGTTCAACTAGAAAGTTCTGTTATCCTGGAGCCTCTCAGCAGTAAAGATCACATAGAGACTACAGGGAGTTAGTGACATTTATTCTAGACCCTAAGCTGGTCATGTCTTTTCTGCCCAGATATGAGACATGTAATAGCAGATACCTTGGACTGACCATCAATGCAATATTTCTCCAAAGAAGAATTATTCATCTTGCATAAGTGAAACATTTTATCCTTTGAACAGCAACTACCCATTTCCCCCTCCCTCCAGCTTCTGCATTCTAATCTCTGACTCTGTGAGTTTGTCTATTTTAGATGCTGGATGGAGGATAAATGATATCATGTAGTATTTGTCTTTCTATGACTAGGTTATTTCACATAGCATAATGTTTTCCAGTTTCATTCACATTGTTACATATGGCAGTATTTCCTTCTTTTTAAAAGCTTAATGGTATTCCATTATATGTAATACATTTTCTTTGTCCATCATTAATAGACATTTAAGTTGTTTCCATATTTCAGCTATTGTGAATAATGCCACAATGAACATAGGTGTGCAAATAGCTCTTCAAGATCCTATTTCAATTTTTTGGAGATATACTCAGAAATGGGATTGCAGATAATATGACAGTTCTATTTTTAATTTTTTGAGGAACCACACAGTTTTCCATAGCAGCAACACCATTGTGTATTCCTACCAACAGTGTACACCCTCCAATTTCTTTACATTCTTTACAACAGTTGCTATCTTTTTTTCTTTGATAACAGCCACCCTAACAGGTATGAGATGATATCTCATCATGATTTTGACTTGCATTTCCCTGGTGATTAGTGCTGATGAGCATCTTTTTATTTTACCTTATCTCTTTATCATTATAAATATTTCTTTCTAACACACTCTTTACTCTTAAAACTGAGTCTTTAATATAAACAACACTTAATCTTTATAGATCAACAATGATAGGGTACATCAATAAAAATCCCACCTTTTAGAATGCATCTTATCACCTCGAGAACTAGTAAGTTATTAGAGGAGGAATGATATAATTGATTTCATCGTTTCTGCCTTGTAATGTCAGCAACTTCACTTGCTTCAACCCGAGTGCATCTTAATCATTATATTCAAAGACAATTGCTTGACTCTCCACCCCTAAAGCATTCTTGGCTTCCCTCCATTTTTTTAATAGTGTTAGATTTTTTTTCTGTATCCTCTTGGGTAAAAACCTGTAGTTAATATGCAGAGCATCTCACTTTGTAATCAGTACTTTTGAAAGGTTGTTACCAATGTTCTCTAAGGACCCTACAAATCCTGAATCAGGAGGAAACACCATGCCAATCTAATTATTCTTTGCCCTCAACCTCACATCAATGACAATATTATACACATACCATTAGTGTAATCCGAGTGTTTACTAAAAAAATTATTATCTTGTTTAGGATATTACAATGGCATACACACATACATATGTACATGTATACCTTGCATATACATATTTTGATATATTATACTTAAAAATATTTATACTCTATTCAGTTCTCTCAACTTGTTTAGCTATAGATGTTCCTCAAGGAGATGCTGTATTTCATTACATAACCCCTCTGGGTCAGTCTATCCTTATATTTGTCTTCAGAAGAGTTGTAAGCCTGATAGTTCTGTAATAAGTGCAAGATGCTCATATTATTTAAAATACTATCACAGGGAAGTACAACCTGTTCAAAATCCTTTGTGCCTTATTTCAGTCATTAATGAGGTTCTTTTTAAAAGAAATATTAAAACCAGAGGGAAAGAGCAGAAATGCATTGACAGGGGAAATTTCTAAACTCTTAGGAATTTAGAGTTCCTTCTGTTTATACTAAAAGTCCATGAGTGTTGTGAAAGCATAGCGACCTTACAAAAAGGGTTTCATAACAGGCTATTGTGAGGGTTTAAGGACCATAAAATAAAAAAACACAGAAGTTTTAAATGACTTAAAATTTGACTCAATATATAGTGTCACGTTGGCTAAATCTGAAAAGAAAGTAAGAAAAAGTATTTCTATGTTTGAATAAATTTGTAACATTCTCTGTATCAAAAAGAACCCTATACTATGGGTTATTTAATATGCTATTTACCCCCCCTTGTGTTATAATGCTTTGTGGTGTCTTGTGCTAGGGTTTAGTAGGTATGGGTAAAATGTTTTATAAATTTTCTTATACAAACTGATGACATTCCTATACTATATTTCATACTTTGCAAAATATAAGTACATAAATAAATAAGCACTATGGTAAATCCTAAGTACTATATACAGAGGAAAAACACACTTGAGAGGCAAAAGACAGATTATTAGCTACAAAAGGCCAAGAGGCTAACTCCGTTCATAACAGAAACAGTGCAAGTAACCAGTCATCATACCATAATTAAAGAAAATAGAGCACATCATCAAGCTAGAAGGGAAAAAGGGATTGAAAACCAATCAAGTTTGGCATTAATGGTTTCCATGTTCTCAAAGAGTATAAATCTCACAAGGCAAAAATAAAAGATGCAATTTTAAGCAAATAAATATTTAGTTAGGAAGTTGGGATTTTCTAAGTTTTTTCTTTTTTGTCAAACATTTAGCTTCTTATCACTTAACAAATAAAACATACAGTTTTAAATCCTTAAATGGAATTCTTGTGTCATTGAAATTATAATAAGCTAATGGTATTCCAGATGACAAAGTAGAAATCTGCTCTAAAATCATTAATTATGCTGGATTTTATAAAATATTTCTTTTTGAACTGAATCTACTGGAAAATGAACTTGCTTAAGATTCAGAACTCTCTTGGTGTCAGTGATCAATCACATCACCAAATCTATATCTTAAATTCTGATATTTCTCCCAGTAGCTCAGCTTTCTCCACTACATTTTCAACATGGAGACTACTTACAGGAAATGCTCTAGAAACTTTTTCTACAACTGCTAATTTTGAAAGGAAAATTTAAAGATGTTTAAAAATAGGAGGTACTTAGGGATGCCTGGGTGGCTCAGTTGGTTAGGCGGTTGCCTTCGGCTCAGGTCATGATCCCAGTGTCCTGGGATCAAGTCCCACATTGGGCTCCTTCCTCAGCAGGGAGTCTGCTTCTCCCTCTGCCTCTGCCTGTGGTCACTCTCTCTGACAAATAAATAAATAAAAATTTTTTTAAAAGGAGGTACTTAAAACCCATACTAAAATTCAGATACCACATTCAAGCTGAGTTATATTAATTTTCAAGATGCTTGCTTTGTGGTAGATGCAGTCCAACCAAACTACACGAAAACCAGCAACAATTATTATTTTTCTGATAATGTGTCTGAAAGCTTTATCAGAAAAAAATATTTAGTAGATTTGGATAAATAAATGTAGTTATTAATTTCCAATATTTAATTTAATTAGATAATTCAGTATTTTTATTTTCTCAAGTATTCAGAATTGTGATACCATGAATTATTTCAATAAAACATTCCTATTGAACCGAGGATTGCTGGAGGGTGGGAAGTAGGGATAGGGTGGCTGGGTTATGAACACTAGGGAAGGTATGTGCTATGGTGAGTGCTATGAAATGTGTAAGCCTGATGATTCATAGACCTGTACCCCTGGGGCAAATAATACATTATATGTTAATAAAAATAATTTTTTAAAAAGACAACTATGGGGTACCTGGGTGGCTCAGTGGGTTAAGCCTCTGCCTTCTGCTTAGGTCATGATCTCAGGGTCCTGGGATCAAGCCCCACATCAGGGTCTCTGCTCAGCAAGGAGCCTGCTTCCCTCTTTCTCTGCCTGCCTCTCTGCCTACTTGGGATTTCTCTCTCTGCCAAATAAATAAATGAAATCTTTTTTTAAAAAGATAGTTTTAAAAAATCCTATTGAAATACACTATCTCAATAAATAGGTGACAAAATTCCATGTATGATTGAAACAATAGGGCACCTGGGTGGCTCAGATGGTTAAGGGTCTGCCTTAGGCTCAGGTCATGATCCCAGGGTCCTGGGATGGAGCCCAGCATTGGGCTCCCTGCTAGGTGGAGAACTTGCTTCTCCCTCCTTCTCTCCCTCTACAGCAACCCTTGCTTGTGCTCTCTTGCTTCTCTGTCACTTAAGTAAATAAAATCTTAAAACAAACAAACAAATAAATAAATAAATACACTCATTTAGTAGTTGTAGTTCAAGAACTAACCATGTTGTTCTAAAATCAGAGGTCTTTTCTGAATAAGACTTGTTAATCTATCATTAGAAACATAGTTTTGAATAACTTAGAATTTCAGAATGAAGATTATGTATAAAACATAGTAAAGTTTCAAAACTCACAACTAAATTGCTTTTTTTAAAAAAAGATTTTATTTATTTATTTATTTATTTATTTATTTATTTAACAGAGAGAGAGAGAGAGTACAAGAAGGCAGAGCGGCAGGCAAAGGGAGAGGGAGAAGCAGGCTCCCCACTGAGCAGTGAGCCTGACGTGAGCTCCATCCCAGGACCCTGGGTTCATGACCTGAGCCCAAGGCAGCTGCTTAACTGACTGAGCCACTCAAGCGCCCCTAAATTGCTTCTTTATGTTGATACATTATAATGAAAGAAAGGTAATCTGATTTATTTACACAACAGGGGAAAGGTGTAATTGTCATGCATGCTAATGCTGGTTCTTTAAAATAGAGCCTTAGAAAAATGGTTTACAACTATATCATTTATCTACATATTAAAAAATGTGTTGTAGATATTTTTGAGTGTTTGTTATGGAGTAATATGACCAAAAAAAAGTGAAACTAGGGCTCAGATATAGTATTGTATGAATTCTGTATTACCGAATGAGCTGATGTCTGCCGGTAAGCAATATGCATCCACTAAAGCTAAGATTTGTCTTAGTCACAAGGTTAAGAAGGATAGAAACTTAACCATGGACTATAATAATCTATAACTCTTTCTAAGAAAGCATTGCTATGAAAGCATTAACAAAAAGAAAAAAATAGGAACCACCGAAAGGCATTCCTGGGTAAATTGGAATATATTGCCAAATATAGGCCTCTTATCCTGGTTGATTTCTTATTTTCAATGCCTATCCATAAACTATTTTGACTGATAGCTTAACTGATTTCCTCAGTCATCACAGTATTCCTACCATATTTCCCTTATCTGAAGACTGTCTTTCACAGTCGTATTGGTGATGAGTTCATGATGTTTCCATTATTATCCCATTCATCTTTTTTTGTTTGAAACCAAAAATTGATAATAAACTACAATTGGGATTCCATGCTATGCACACCATTTTGTCCCACTGTTTTCTTTTCCACCTCTGCAATTAATCTACAAATGTCTTTCAATAGAGGAAATGCCTTTTTCACCATGATTACCCCACAGTGCCTACCAAAGTGCCTTGTATTATTAGAACAAAATGTATAAGTTAATAAAGATAACTAATGATTAGCCCCCATTAAGATGAACATTTAGGGTGGAAAATCATTTCAGCTTTCTTCCTTATTTATAATTATTCACTTTAAACAAACTAGAATATCTTTTCCACATTAATTTTCCAAATAAGAACAAGTAGGCATTTTAACAATGTTTATTCTTAGAATAAACATTGTTAAAATGTCTATACTACCTAGAGCAATCTATACTTTTAATGCCATTCCCATCAAAATTCCACTGGTATTTTTCAAAGAGCTGGAGCAAATAATCCTAAAATTTGTATGGAATCAGAAGAGACCCCGAATCGCTAAGGAAATATTGAAAAACAAAAATAAAACTGGTGGCATCTCACTACCTGATT